>SNQJ01S0058087.1:85810-119660 GCA_010110895.2 Picea sitchensis
GTGAACTACATAGGTCCATCCAAACAGAGAGGGATTTCTTGAACATCTCCTCATTGTGAGACACTTATCAATATGTTATCAAAATCAAGTATAAATGTAAGCAATGGAATAAGTGGGAGTTCGGGTCTATAAATCCACCACAACACAATCATGGTAAAGGAGACTCTAACTCATAGAAAAAGGGACAAATCAAGGAGGGCCAACCTCAAGACAACCAATCCAAGCCATAGGCAAAGAAGGATAATTGGAAGCATAAGGAAATAAAGTCAAGTGACTGAGATGCTATGTTTAATGATGTTTAAGACCAAGAAACCAACATGAGGGCCCTAAAGGGAGAGTGGGAAAGCCAATCCTAATTTCTAGTGGGGTTTTGTTTCACAAGGTTTATTACTTAAGAACTCACACCCATCACGACATGAGATGACAAATCCTAAGGATCCTCTAAGATTATTCAAGATTTTGATAATTGACCATTCCATCATATCTTTAATTTTGTTAGGATCCACTTTGATACCTTCATGAGATACAATACGAACCAAATATTCCACTTCTTGAACCCCAAAGGCACAATTGGAAAGCTTTGCATATAGTTGTTTCTTTTCCAATAGTTTTAATACCATGTCAACATGTTGTACATTATCTTCCCAAGATTTGTTGTAGATTAGTATGTCATCAAAAAATACTAACACGACATTTTTTAGGAAGGTTTTGAAAACATAATTCATCAAACGTTGAAATATTGAAGGTTCATTAGTAAATCCAAATGGCATCACTAAAAACTCATAATGAACTTAATGTGTTCTAAAGATTGTTTTGAGGATGCCTTCTTGCCTCATTTTGAATTGATGATATCCTTAAGGGAGATCCAACTTGGTAAAGAAAATTTCTCATTGCAATTCATTTAATAATTCATCAATGATAGGAATAGGAAACTTATCTTTAATGGTTATTTTGTTGAGAATTGTTACCACTCAAACTCTTGTTAGGTACAGAAATTCCTAACCACAAATCATGAGAGCCTGGAGGCATAACAAGAAAGGTACCCACTCTCACCTCAGTAGCCTTGCCCCACACTTCAAATTAAGGAAAAACTACCCTAGCATAAGGGGGAATACCTAAAGGTCAATCCAAGTTGAATCATTAGGAAGAATGTAACGTACCTAGGGAGGATAATATGGGGTACCTAGGGAGGTACCCAAAGGGATAATTAGTGTAATGTGGCCATAATAATGGAATAGGCCCACTATATAATTAGAAGGAAAGAATATAATAAAGGGTAGTTGGCATAATACCCCTAGGAATAATCATGAAAAATTATAAATACGCATTACCATCATTGTATTGGATATGTGTTGGATTGTATTATCTTGTAGCAAGCATGGCTTGTGGAGTGCTTCCTTCCATAAGGAGTATTTGATGGTGTTTCCCTACCTTAAGGGTTCTTCTCTATATTATTGTGTTGTTCATAATGAATGTTTTGGTATATTGGATGTTCCAAGGTTTATTTCTGAATTTTATAGTGGATTCTCTCCTATATAATTGAATTTTAACAAGTGGTATCAAAGCTCTTTCTTGGGCATGAAGTGGGAGAATTTTTGGGCACAAAGTTGGAGAATTTTTCTTCTTGTTGCAATTTTTTTACAGGAAAAAGAGGATGAAAGTATTCAAGTCTATTTCTGAAAATTTATTTCCCTAATTTGAAGAAACTAGCCATAGATATGAATTCCTCTAAAAAAAATACCCAATTTCAAAGAAAAAAATGTCCAAAATGAAGTCCATGAAGTGGAGATATCATCAATTCAAAATCCACATTTTTTAGGTTTCTTTTTGTGATGGTCATGAATTTCATTGATTGGATATATTTAGATAGAGTGCACATATTTCAGCTAAACCAGTGCCAGTAGATCTAGAGAAGCCATGGAATTTCATAATTGGTGTCATAATATCCAATTTGAGAAGTATACTAGAAGTTGCGATCATTTTACATTTTTGGCCTCAAATCCTAACTACATAAAGGAACTCCATTGAAAAGTAAGTGATTTTCTTTAAAATCCTAGTTCTATTTTTGGGTTTTCACAACAAGATGTATTTTAATGGCAAAGATGATGGTCCTAGTATTGAATAATTCATAACGTACTCAAATTCATTATCGAAAGAGAAGTGGAAAGTTGTCTACACCATGGTTTCAAAAAAACACCATTATTTGGTGGCAGTCATTTGACTATTGTGAGTTGATGGCACTTTCTGATGAAGAATATAAAAAATTACTTTTCGACAAGTGGTGTCATTCCAAGTCTAAGGATAAAGGTTTGTTTATATGCACAAACGTCATATTACAAGTTCATGGTTTTATTCAACATGAAAAAGTTATTGCTTCTATAAACCCTAAAAGCAATTTGTTGGTTGCTTCTTGTCTACGCAGGGTTATCAGACCCACGGTTTGGGTTGACCGTGACCAACAAAACCCTCAAGAAACCGACCCTTTAGGCATCACCTTCTTGTAGAAATGAAGTCTCACCCGAGGTATCTATTGGGTCTACAAGAACCAGTTTTTTGCAACAGTAAGGGAAAGGGAGGTTGATGCGTGAATCATTCTTCTTGATCTTAACTTATGTATGTTCTTGATTATTACCTAAACTAGCACAGTCATACATGAACATTCCAACATAAAAAAAATCATACACTAAATTCATTATGTGAAGTATATCATCATTCATGAATGCATAAAGACAAGTAAGAACACATGACACAACATCCTCTCTAAAATCGTTTTGTATTCATCTTCTTTCTTACTAATTGATTATTACATTCATGATCTTTCCATAACCTCAATTCTCTTCCATGTGCACTCTCTCACACTTATATACGCATATCTCTATCCCTCCATCTCTCTCTATATCTATCTATCTCCCAATCCAGCTACATATTTATACCCCAAAATCTAGGGTTTCAAGTTCTATTCTTATCTATCCCAAAATAACCCATTATAATGCATGGCATAGCCATCTTCAGTTAACTAGCTATTTTCCTTCTTTTCCTTCTTGTTATTTATACAAATTTTCTAATGTCCTTCTATTTCTAGAAAGTCGCACTATCGTTTTTTGCACTTCCTTTTCTCGCTTGTTTGCTTTATCTTTTTGTCTTTTCACTATCTTCGTCCTTCACGTCCTTCTGCACCCTTTCTATCTTCTGCATGAATCTTTCCTTCTGTGTGATTCCTTCTATTAGGATTCGATCCTAACCCCTCTCCATGGGTCATTAGTTAGCAGGATATGTTTTCTATGTAATAAAGGCCGACATTAGTTATTAAGGCCTAATAAATAAATGAGAATAAGTCAATGTAAGAAGACCTAATAGAAGCTTCTGCTTCTAGAAATATCTTCCTCTACAAGTTTCCTTAGAAGGTAGAATTAGTATAAGCAAGTGTAGGAGGCATGGGTGAAGTTTGTCTTGGATATTTTGTAATAGAGATATTCTTTGTTGGAGGTTTCCCCCTCAAAGAGGCAAGTGAACATTGCTATCATTAATAAAGGTTCTCTTTCTGGTGTTATTCTGCTATTATTCTGATATCGTTTTGGATATATCATTGTTGTTCCGCTATTGCTTGCTCAATATTTATGTTTTGCATATTATGTTATATCTAGAATATTTCAAGTGGTATCAGAGCTCTTTCCAAAGCATGACTTGTGGGGTAAAACAAATTTCATGGTAGAGAAGTATTTTGGCATCTTTAAACTACAAAGATTTGTCGTTATGTGCATAAACCCGTGATTGGGGAGTCATACACGTAGGAAATATAAGTGGTTTTTAGGCACACCTCCGTTGGCCATCCTTGTAACCCCTATTGGTACCCCTTCGAGTGGTAGCGCATCAAACAACACCTGTATATGGATCGACCTAGGCATCTTGAAGCCCTCCATAGCTAAATCAATCGGTTGCATGACTACTATAGTGTCACCAAGAACAAAAATATGGAAGATACTCTCTCGTACCTTGGTAGTGAGGTAGTACAGCTAAGGGTATGGTATAGCCTCCTTAGTTGGTTCCATGAGACATTGGACCGAGTACTACTATTGGACCCTACACATATATCAGAGAGCTATAACACGGAGCAAACCCTTATCTGTAGAACCCTTGAATCCCCTAAACCTTGGGATGGAAAAATCAACAGAACCAACCAGATCTATTGTTGTGCAACTGTCTACTGTATTCTAGTTGAAAAATTCCTACACATTTCTTCCTATTAAGAATTTGTCCATTGCGACACTACAATATTATTCAACTCGGAGTATAACTCCACAAGAGTAAAAAAAAATAAAGTTCGGGGGCTTGTTCGCACCCTTATTTGTAACCTAGTCCTTTGCATTCCTCTCTTCATTATGATCGCAATGGTACCATTCACTTTTAATCCCTTTTTTTTCGTGGTCCCACCCCTTTCCAAGACACCCTTATTTGACACTTATCCCATTGGATTCCTCTTTTTGCACTGATCACCCTAGTACCTATCAAATTTTGTGACCCATATTTGCCTCCCGACACCTCATAGGATACCCAATCCTCCACCATTCCTACTACCCGCTCCTAGAGCAACGACGAGCTGGAGTATAGGACAACATCCCTAGATGAAGACCTTAAATCCATCAAGGTATCCCAACAATCAATCTCCCAGCAACTAGAAGAGGTGCTGCAAAACCTCAAGGGTAATCATGTTGAGTACATTCCAACTGACCCATATTCTTCCCAACATGACCATACTTAGTCATCCCACTCCCCTTGGGGGTCTATACACTCTTGGAATAAGGTGTCCAAAATTGACATGCATAAATTTGATGGTTCTAACCCAATTGGGCGGGTGTCTCAAATGGAACAATACTTTGTCCTCCATGATATTCAGAATGATAAGACCAAACCCCATCTTGGGGTTCTATACCTAAATCAAGAAAAATGGCAATGGTGGCAGTGGCATAATAAGTGTTATCCTGGATTCCCCACTTGGAGCATGTTCACTAAAGCAGTTTCTGCCCATTTTGATCGTGAATCTCATTTTTTTGGCAAGATAAAAAAGCTACGCCAAATTGGATCAGTATCAAACTTCATCACAACATTTGAATAGTTGGTTATCAGAACCGAGGGCTTCTTTGATGAATTTTATCTTGAATGTTTTATCAATGGCTTAAAGGACGCCATCAAGGCTCATGTGAGTATGCATCATCCTACTACCTGGTTGCAGGCATGTCAATTAACCAGGGAAGTAGAGACCATCCTTTAGGAACCATCCTTGAAGGCTCCATTTTTCAATCATCCTCGCCCAGGGGCCACCCCGTCTCTAACACAAACCTTGGAGGTCCAAAGGGTATCTCCAACTGGAATGGTGGAATGGCACAAGCAAGGAATTTGCTACTATTGTGATGAAAAGTATGCACCATGGAATAAATGTAGAGAAAACAAATTCTTCCATATTGATGCCACAATTTCCTCTCCTTATGAAGGCATCCCATCACATGAAGCTTCGAACCCAGAGGAGGCTTCATCCAGTGATCATGTTGAAGATCTAGTTGTCAATCCTGCGACATCATTGGAACCATTCATTTCACTTCATGCACTTTCAGGTATCCCGGCTCTATAGACATTGAATATCAAAGGCTGCATCAAATATAGGTTGGTTGTGGTATTGATTGATAGTTGTAGAACCCATAATTGTATCCATTGCAGGCTTACTAATGAGCTCCATTACTTTGTCTGCCCTGTTTCTAATTTCCATATTCTCATTGCTAATGGGGGTACTATGAAGCATGGGGGGCACTGTGAAAATGTCAAACTCCAAATGAGTGATTATCATTTGAAAACCCACATGTTCTTTATTTCCATGGGTGGTTGTGATATTGTATTGGGGGGGTAGATGGATTTGCACTTTGGGACCAATCACAATGGATTATCAAGAATTATATATGAGCTTTCACCACAAGGCTCACTCCTATACCCTTTGAGGTCTCCAAGTGGGCTCTCCTGAAATCATAAACTCTCACAGGATGGAAAAATTGTTGAAGAAAGGATACCATGGCGTTATTTATCAATTTAATGCCATACAACATTTAATAGGCCTCATAGGTAGTTCCTCCTAGCCTGCAACTTATTTTGGACATGCACCCAAAGGTATTTGAGGTATGCACTTCCTTACCTCCCTCCCGAGGTGATCATGATCATAGCATCCCTCTCCTTTCGGGTAGTCAACCGCCAATTTAAGACCCTACAGATATCCATTTGCTCAAAAAAATGAATTTGAAAAGATGGTACAAGAATTACTCAAGGTGGGTGTAATGTTCCATAGTACAACCCCATATTCTTCACCAGTAGTGATGGTATTAAAGAAAGAATGTACTTGGCGCATGTGTCCTAATTTTTAGGCCCTAAATAAACTGGCCATCAAAGATAAGTTTCCCATTTCAGTCATTGATGATATGTTGGATGAAATCCAAGGCGGTTGTATCTTCACCAAATTGGAGCTTTGCTCCAGCTATCACTAGATTCGGATGAAGGAGGGAGATATTGCGAAGACTTCTTTCAGAACTCATGAAGGACATTATTAATTCTTGGTCATGGTTTTTGGCCTATGCAATGCTCCATCCAGCTTCCAAATTCTTATGAATAATCTGTTGAAACATTACCTTTGGTAGTTTGTCCTGGTTTTCTTTGATGACATCCTCATTTACAACCACACCTGGGATAGCCACCTTCTTCATGTGGACAAAGTTCTTCACTTGCTACAAGACAACCAATTGTTTGTAAAAAATACCAAATGTTCCTTTGGGTCTAGTGAAGTGGAGTACTTGGGACACATTGTGAGTCGCGACGGCATAAAAGTGGACCCAAAAAAGATACAAGCTATGTAGGAGTGATCGTGACCCATGAACTTAGAGAACCTATGGGGTTTTCTCGGTCTCACAGGTTATTACAGGAAATTTTTCCACCATTATGGAAAAATTGCTAAGCCCTTGACCCACCTTCTCAAGAAGAATGCATTTCATTAGACAATTGAAGTGGAGCAAGCCTTCATTGAGTTAAAGTGATCCATGTGCACTACTTCTGTCTTATTAGTGCCTGAATTCAACAAAATTTTTATGGTGGAATCAGATACTTTGGCCATTGGTATAGGCACAATCCTCATCCAAGAGGGTTGACCTCTAGCCTTTACTAGTCAATCGTCGAGTGGCCCCAACTTGGGTAGATCCACTTATGAAAACTAAATTTTGGAAATTCTACATGTGGTTCACACATGGAGGCCCTACCTTTTGGGACATCATTTTTAGATCAAAACATATCACCATAGTCTGAAGTATTTTTTGGAGAAAATTTTATCCTCCCCAGAACAAAACAAGTGGCTCAGTAAAATGTTGGGTTATGACTATGAAATCATATATTAAAAAGGCAAAGACGATATAGTGGTTGATGCTTTGTAACTACAGCATGAGGAGGATGGTGCCCTCTTTTCCTTATCCTTACGAGTCCCTCATTGGATTGAGGATGTACACCAGGAGTGGCTCCCACACTCGACTATCTCTAGGATAATTCAGCGTCTTCAGGAGGACCCTGATCCTCCCACTGTCTACACCTAGAAATACAATACTCTCTGATATAAAGATCGCCTGGTTATATCACCCTCTTCAGCACTCAAGCCACAGGTCTTAACAAAGTTGCACTAATCATACATTGCAAGTCACTTGGGCTTCCAAAATACATATGCTCATTCCCGTTGTTCATTTTTCTGGGAAGGAATGAAGAAGGATATACTTCAATTTGTCACTGAATGTGAGGTGTGCCAACATAATAAAGGTGAAACTGTCAAGCCTCCAGGCGTTCTACAACCCCTACCCATTTCATCTTCAATGTGGGCAAACATCTCCATGGATTTTATAGTAGTCCTTCCTAAAGATGGGAACAAATCAGTCATCATGGTGGTGTTTGATCGCCTATCCAAGTATGCTCATTTTTGCGCTTTACCTCACCCTTTCACAATGACACTCATTTCATAACTTTTCCTTGATAAAATTTTCAAGTTACATGGCATTCCAACCTTTATTGTATCTAATTGTGACCCCACTTTCACCAACACCTTTTGGAAAGAGTTGTTTAAATTGCAGGGAACTCAACTAAACACGAGAAAAACATATCACCCCCAATCTGATGGCCAAATGGAAGTGGTCAACAAATTTTGGAAACCCAATTATGGTGTTTTTCTTTAGACAAATAGCACCAATGGGTGTAATCACTTCCCTTGGAAGAATGGTGGTACAATACTTCCTATCACATGGCCACTAAAATAACCCCATATGAAGCAGTGTACGACCAACGACCTCCAACAGTCCTATCTATATTCTAGGCACATCCAAGGTTCAATATATTGATACCATGTTGCAAGAGCGCACAACCACCATTGCAACTCTAAAGGATAACCTCCACATGGCCCAAAATCACATGAAGCAACAAGATGACCAACATCATTCTGAAAGGGTTGTTTAGGAAGGGGATCAGGTGTTTCTTTGGCTCCAACCTTACAAGAAAACATCTTTCAAATCTCAAGGACATCATAAGTTGGCACCCAAACTTTATGGGCCCTACAAGATCATCAAGCGTATTGGCTCAGTAGCTTACAAATTGGCTCTTCCGGCTACTTCCAAAATCCACCCAGTGTTTCATGTTTCCTATCTGAATAAAGTGGTGGGACATAATTGTCGATTTCAAACCATCCTGTCATAATTAGATGAAGAGGGCTCCATGTGGCTCCAACCCGAAACATTCCTCAAAAACTAGAAACTTCGGCTATGTGGTCGAACCATCAAGGAAGTGTTGATCAAGTGGAAGGACATATCACCAGATGATGTGACCTGGGAACCAACAACCATACTTCAATAGTTTTCACACTTGGAGGCTTGAGGACAAGGTTGATTTTGAAGGGTGAGGGCATGTTAGGATCCGATCCTAACCCCTCTCCATGGGTCATTAATTAGCAGGATATGTTTTCTATGTAATAAAGGATGACATTAGTTAATAAGGCCTAATAAATAAATGATAATAACTCAATGTAAGAAGACCTAATAGAAGCTTTCGCTTCTAGAAATATCTTCCTCTAGAAGTTTCTTAGAAGATAGAATTAGTATAAATAAGTGTAGGAGGCATGGGTGAAGTTTTTCTTGGATATTATTGTAATAGAGCTCTACTCTGCTGAAGGTTTCCCCCTCGAAGAGGCAAGTGAACATTTCTATCATTAATAAAGGTTCTCTTTCTGGTGTTATTATGATATCGTTATGGATATATCATTGTTGTTCTATTATTTATTTCTCAATATTTCTTTTCTGCATATTATATTATATATGGAATATTTCACCTTCCTTCTGCGTGAATCCTTAATCCTTCTGCGTGCTTTCTTCGTACTTAGATTGTTCTCAAAATTATATCCAAAAATGCATGTCCAACAACCCCCCAACACTCACCTGTGGCTCATACCGAGTCACTCATGGTTGTTTCCTTTTCTTCCATGATGCAATGAATTGTTGCGTCGTAGCCTTAGCTGTTTCCACCTCTGTGACAACGGTGACCTCTTTTATGGTGTCATGTTTATGACTTCTTAGTCGGTCTTGTTCCTTTGGTTTCTTTATGTTTTGTTGCAATACGTCTCCTTCTTTTCCCTTTTGAAAGCCTTGTCCCACCTGATGGCGGCTGATGTCCAGATAGCGACATTAGGAGGCGTGTTTATGAGGGGGGCAACATTTCTTCTCAGAGGCACAATATTTGGTAAGCCTCATCTTCCTATAATTGTCTTCTCTATCGGTAATCTTATGAGGTTTCTTGAGGCTGACAACCTCCTCCTTTCTGCCTACATATTTTGGCCACATCTTCCAGTTTAGTTGGGGTGTCGTATACGAGGTCAATTTCTAGGAAACCTCACTTTCAGTGGGATCCTGATCTGTTCCTGGTCTTTTATTGTCATGAAGCGTTCATAACGCTTGAGGCGGATACTGAATTTGGTCTGGTCTTCGTGCAATTTTATGGAGAAAATGATGTTAATACCTTGTTTTGGTATGCGTTCAACGCCTGAGTATGGGTCCCCAACCAGCTCCGACACTGGTTGTGATTTGATAACATCCTAGTCCATAAACTTCAAGTTGGTAGGTTTGTCCACCATATCTCCTTCCCTACTTAACCCTTAGGAGGTTGTTGGTATTCCCGGCGGAGCTTTCCCCATTTGTCTAAAGTGCCTGCTCAGCGAGCTGAAGTTCGACTCTATTCTTGTTGGGTCTCTCCTATTTTCTCAATATGATATGCAAAAAATGAGTTCCACTTACGATGTTCTTACGTTGTTTTGGTTTCATTTCAACCATACTTGTCCCGTCCTGTTTTAACTAACTCATCCCCTCCACCATCAGATTTCATGAATTGTGTCATCGTTGCATCTTCATTACAAAATCCTTCAGGTGAGTTCTCCGACGTACTGTCGATTGGCTATGATTTCTGACGGATTTCGTGAGTAAATGTGTATATAGTGCTTTAATGACCCATCACGTCGTTCATCCAACTGTATTTTTCATGCCTAAATATATTTAACGGTATTTTTGTGCCGACCTGCACACTAATGTGTTTCTCATCGCAGGAGGGCCTATCCATATCTTCTCATTGAACTTGAATTAGTGTTCACTTCGTGTAAGATGAATAGTTCAAGTGCGCAAGTTCTGATACCTTGGGATTCTGCTTATTATGTTTTTGTCTCCTATCACTAAATTTTTATTGTTTTTCCCTTTTTCTACTTTTTATGTGGTTTTTCATGTTTTTCTTGCTACTATGGTAGATCTGCTATAATACATGGGTTTCTACGTTGCATAGGTAACTGCACAAATGGTTGGCTATATCTATAGAGATTCATTTGAATTCCATTCACCATTTTGTTCAAGATCTATCCATCCAAGGTTCCCAACTATGCAACACCTATCTATGTTATATGTTGGGTCACATACGACCCTAACCAATGCATGTGAAACTTCCATGGGTGTTGTATATACTTACTATCGTATAGAAGGACCAAGTCATCGACTTGGAATTTCTTTGTTCTAATATGTCGATCATGACAAGACTTCTCTCTAGAGTTTTGCACCTATCCAACCAAAAAATTTTACTCCTCACGCTAGACTAACTGCGCCAATCTCTCCTCTATTGCACCTATGTCTGAGAGCTCAATGATGGTTTCAATGCGCAGACTAGGTACAATGAACTCCATTGGAATTACTGCTTCCTATCCATAGACCAACCAGAATGGTGTCTTCCCTGTCATCTTCTTATTTGTAGTTATGTATTCCCATACTATCACAGGGATGTGTAAGTCCCAATCGTCCCTTCCAACATTGCAAATATTTATCAAAGCATTCTCCAAAATTTTATTGAAAGCTTCTACTGTGTCATTAACTCGAGGGTGATATGGTGTACTTTTCTGATGATGAATCTGAAATTCCCCAGTTAATGCATCAATGGTTTGGTTAAGAAAGTGTGTACCTTGATCGCTAAGTAATATGTGCGGACATCCAAACCTGGTGAGTACATTCTCAAATAGAAAGCATGCAATAGTCTCTACAATGCAATCAGTAATTGGTGATTCTTCTGCCCACCTGGTTAAATACTCAGTTGTAGTGATGATGTACCTTGCTCCTAATCTCCTTGTGTGTGGGTTGATGGGACCCACAAAATCAATAGCCCACTTATTGAATGTTTGCAACGTAACTTTTGGATTTAATGGAATTTCATCACGTTGAGATGGTTTACCCAATCCCTGGAATACATCGCAGGACTGACAATACTCCTTCGTGTCCTTGAATAGTGTAGGCCACCAAATCCCTGTGCATAAAATCTTCTATGTCGTTTCTTTCCCTGTGTAATTTTCTCCAACAATCCCACCGTGTTCTTCCTCTAATATGGTTGTTCTTTCGTGTTCCAATATGCAACGCCTCAAGATTCCATTTTCCCCTAAATTATACCAGTTCCTTGCAATTGGTTGATAGTCTGCTTCCTTGACTACCAATTTTTTCTTCTGCACCACCGTCATGTCGGAGGGAGCCACACCTATATGTAGAAACTCCACAGTGTCCATGAAATAATCATCCACTATCCTGATTGCGAATAACTGTGCATCTGGTAAATTGTCATCTAAATTACCTGCATCCTCTTCTGTCAAGATCTGTGAGAGATTATTTGGTCCTGCATTTAGTTTCCTTGGTTTTATGATGACCTCAAAATCATATTCCTGAAATAGTAACAACCATCTTCATATTCTTCCTCCTAAGATAGTATTATTGACTAAGTATTTCACTGAAGAATGGTTTATGCACATCTTGAAGTGAGACCCAAGTAGGTAATGTATGAACTTCTAGAGCACATAGACCATGGCCAGGACTTCCCATTTGGTAGTGGTATAATTTTTTCAGATATAGACATTTTCCTACTTGTGAATGCAATTGGATGATTGATTGTGCATTCACCCAGTTGTGAGAGAACTACGCCTAGTGCAATGGATGATGCATCGACATGGACATGAAAATATTTGTTCCAATATGGGAAGACTAAAATGGGTGTAGTGACCAATCTATGTTTTAGTGTGTCCAACCCCTTTTGGAAATCCTCATTCCATTGGAACTTGACTTCTTTCTTCAATGGGTTTTCCATGCGTGTTGTAATCTGCGTGTAGCCTTGAATAAACTTCCGATAATAACTTGTATGTTCCAAATTTTCTCTTAGTTTTTTGAATGAGTTCGGTGATGCTAATTCCAAAATAATGACGATCTTGGCTGGGTCAACCAATAGGCCTTTCTTGCATACAATATTTCCTAGTAGAATTTTGAATGGTGCAAGAAAGATGCATTTCTTTATGTTCAACAAAATCTGACATTCTCTGCATCGATCTAACATAATCCAAAGAACTTTGATATGATCTTGTAGTAGACTGAATACCATCCAATCATCTAAGTACACTTCCAAAAATTTATGTATGAACTCTTTGAATGCAGGCACGACCACTCTAGAAAACATTGTAGGGGCATTCTTTAATCCAAATGCATCACCGTGTATTGATAATTGCCCCATTCTATCGCAAATGTGGTTTTATGTTTGTCCTCCTATGTGATTTTTATATAATGGTACCCATAGAATCCATTAGTAAATGAATATGCTTCTTGACCTCCTACATTATCCAGTACTTCATCAGTGAATGGTGTTGGGAATAGGTCATGTAAGCATGCGCCATTCATCTTCCTTAAGTCGACACAGATCCTAATCCCTCCAGTCTTCTTTCTCTACACCAACATAGGGATAATCCATTCAAATTCTTTGATTGGCTCAATGATGCCAACGTCGAGAATTCTATCGATGTCATCCTTAACCTTCTCCTTATACCTCGAGTTCAACCTATGCGGTCTCTGTCATATTGGCTTAGCTCCTGGTTTTAGTGGAATCTTCATCTCCCCTAATCCACCTGCTATCCCCTTCATCTCTAAGAATGTAGTGGGAAATAAGTCTTGATATTATAGTAATAAGTTTTCCACCTTCTCAATTGTCTCATCGTTCCAATAGTCTTTTATGTGCGCAAACTTAGGATTCTCAGTTGTCCCAATGTTGATTTGCTTTGTATTTACTGGTTGTGTGTATGCAACAGATACCAGCTCTAGCCCTTCTATTGTGTGTGTGCCTTCTATCTCTGGTACCTGGACATTCCTGGGGTCCCCTTCATTGTATTCCTCCTCTGTTAAATTATAGCATTCAAATAGCTTCTGGACCGTTAATTTGGTTGTGTGCACACTTCCTAGGGGTTCTTCTTCCACCGATTCTACCTTCGAGAAGATATTTGTTCGGGTGGCATATAGGGTTGCCTGTATGGAGGGAGATTCAAGTTCAAATGTGAAAATGACTTTGAATCTCTGGAAAAACCCTTCCCATACTACTGTCTCTCTGCGCGTCTCCAATTCTAAATACTGATTCCTTGGGATTGTATCCAACATGTGTATGAATCAGTGTGTCCATTCTGCTTCTAATACTGAGCGCCATAAAGCCCTACATTTTTCCACATGATCCACTAGGTCACATTCTCCTGTTAAGTTATGTGCACTTACTTCTGCTTCAGATCCAAATCATATATGCATGAGTCTACTACATTGTGCCCAGTCTTTAATAATCTTTCTGTGCATGCCCCACCATCTAGTTGGAGTTTCTTTTAAGATGACATCTAGTGCTAACAGCCTTTGCTGTTCAGGTACTTGTAATTAGAATGATTTTATAAACACATTAATCTTAGTTATTCGATCGTACCTGGGTTGGTCATATAGTTATGTTCCAATCCAGCGCAAATATTGGTTTATACAGGCACATCTTCTATTTGATACTTCATGCATCATTTGTTGTCGATTCTCTAGACTAGCTTCTGAATACGATGTGCATGAACTGAAACTTCTCCAACTGAGCGTACCATCCACTGTTGGCTTGACATAATACTCCATTCACATCGTCAAATTATATAAATTTTCCATGTCATTCACCCTTATTAAATCTGTATATGTCTTCCCTTTTGATGGGTCCAAGGGTGCAGTAACCTTTAGATCCTTGACCTTGAAGATCATATCCCTTATTTTCAAGTTAATAATTTCTTGGTTATAAACTTCCCATTCTAGTCCCATTAAAGTTGTATATGGTTGAATAACGTCTATGATCTCAATCACTTCAAAATATGCCATGTTGTGTACCCCATCTATGTTTACAGGTACCCCTGTTAGTTTCCCTATCGAGACTATCTTATGCTAATTCACGATCCTTAACTAGAAAGGGGGCCATATTAATTCAGGTTCACCCATCATCTCCCATGTCTTCTTAGGTAGTACATTCACATCCGATCCTAAGTCTAGGATAACATTATCCACATCATATTCCCCAATCTGCGCATTAAACATAAATTCCCCATTGGTTCTCTTCATGCACAATACTTGGTTTCCCATTCGTTGTGTGGTAGGGGTGTCCCTTCCTTTTGCGTAATAATCAATCATTTTGTATAATATCCTAAGTGTAGTTCTATCTCTCATCAGTTCTACACAACTTTTTAAGAATTCAGTTAGTGTACTTACTTGCACACTTGACTTTTCAGGTATTGTTGGGTCTTCTAGATGAGGTAGCGATGATGTGGACACTTCCCCATGTGGTTCAAGTATTTCCTTTCGCATGCTCTGATATGTTTATTTTTCATGTTGTTGGTTGAATGTTGGCATAAGCCCCATTGAGTTCCTTACCCACTCCTCCATTTGTTTTCCTTGAGTTTCCATATCAACGCATGTGCGAGCTCCTCCACATGTAACAATTGTGATTTTTGGTCCTTCACTATGTTTCTCAACTGATGTCATTTGCACATTCTAATTCTGATGCAGATTCTGATTTGGGTTGCCTCTAGCTTTCCATTTTGCAACTAGTTGGGGACACTCCTCTGTTGTGTGATCTAGTGCTCTGCAATATGTGCACGTGTGTTATCGGACAAATCGATAGGTGCTAACACTTACAGATCTCCCTAGATCCACCTAGATCTATAACAAAACAGGACAGGACACGACACTTTCCCTAAGTTGTAGTCATTGAATCTACCAATAAGGAGGAATGAGTGACATACCTTTATATCGCTTCCTTAGGTCTCTGTTGTTCCCGCTTTGCTCTGGTGCTCTTGTGACATCAGGTCCAAGACAACACAAACCAACCAAAGTGAATATGGAAAATTATATTCAATGTCAACTTACGCATATGATCAAGGAGTTATGTTATAAAATAAGAGTGATTTTATGGGAAAGGGACATGTCGTTGTATCATATTAAATGAAAGTAGAAGATACAACCTAATCACCTTGATGTCACAAGATTACTTTCAGTGACCCTTGGTTCCAACACACACACTTGCTCTGCATTTGCATGAAGAAGATCCAATTCCTCTTGATAGACCAAATAGAGTCTTCAAGCTTCTGTCCAAGCAGGGTTCTTCACACAATTCTTTCACCAATTCTTCATTCAATCTTGCTTAACCTTTTCCATGAGAAGCCTTTCAATATATAGGAGAAGGAGGGATGGTTACATGGATGAGGATGATCCCACCAAATCTGATAAGTCAGTAGGATGCCAACCATGCAAATGCCAACTCATTTTCTAGAAGATCCCCTTCTAGAACCTTTGTGACCTCTTCTACTTTCCAAGCTTAAAAACAGGTTCGCACCCTATCTATGGAGTAGACTGGGAACAGTTCACACCCTAAGTGTGGATGGTCTATGATAATGAGGGATTCTCGCACCCTATAACATAGGCAGCCTGCGAACTCATCTTAAAAATGTGTTTTTTGGAAGAAGAGAGAAGTCATCTTTCTTAGGCAAAAGTCCTTGTGGGAGCCTGAACACATCACCTGTAGAGACACCACCAGAGTGACCAAAATCATGTGTAATAGAATGCCCCCCAAAGTATGAGGCTGGAATCTGTGACAACCGAAATACTGTGTAAACTGCATGTGTGTGTCAGAATCCAGGAGTGCACCTAATCAGAAACCTGTAAACAATCAAGCATCTGTAGAATATAATACCAGTTCTGAGGTAGGCATTCCCATGCTCAGATCACAAATGAATGGAATCACAAACGTAATTCATGGACACCAATTATACAATGTGGATCCACTCGGCGGAATCTCTCGATCAGGGATGAATGATGTGAAACACCTGTCGAAAGTGAAGAGACCTGCCATTAAGGCATGCATGTTCCAAGGTACTAAATGATTTCTAAGTCTCATTTATAGATAATGAGTTGGAGTCAACGGAACAAGACTCGTCACAGGAGGGCCTTGATGTATCCCCCATCAATGACACAAAATAAGTAACAGATTTTCAAGATGAGACAAAGTATGAATATGAGTCGAAATGGACACAGGGAAGGATGAAATAGTAAGAATAGACAACTGCAGATGGCCGACTCAATAGAGGGCTCGTGTGAACTTCTCTTGAACATATGAATGACATGACCAAAGACTTGGTAGCACTGACTCAAAGACGACCCAAGATATGACCTTGTAGCAAGTCGAACGAGAGACAAATGGATTTTCCAACCCAGATTCAAATGATGAATAGGGGGTGTCATGTTCAAGAGTGACGCTTACTGCCATTAATATGGATATGAAAACACATCCCTTTCCCAAAATTTCCCCCACCATTTCTGGTGAGTACCTCTTTATTTTTACGCAAGCTTGAGGAGGATAGCATATTCTTGTTGATGTAATCTCATCCTTCAGATGAGTCCCTCAGAGTATATTTAATGAACTCTAGGAAGGAGTGGTTTGATCCCATTACGAGTCTGTCGATGTTTGTTTAACGAGTCCAAGGATAGAAAACTCGGGAGTTTTTCATATTTTGAGAGTCTGAAAAACACTTAAAGAGAACTCTCCCAGTTCCTTTTTCGTAAATAAGTTCGACGAGATCGAAAAAGTGATAAACTAGCGCCCGTCGGATGTTTTCTTCAGATACTTTAACGAGCGTAAAGAGAACAAGATCACTCGACAATCTTTTCGTTTTTATGGAGCGTGAAAAGAGCTTAAAGGATACTCCCTTAGGTTCACCATTTTCGTGTTACCATACGAGTATGAAAAGATGAGAAAAAGTATACTCGGTTACGTTCTTATGTATTTTTGAGCGCGAGAACGAATGAATACTGAGCTCGAGGTTTTTCCTACAAAAACCCTAAAAAGGTAACTGTACATGCGACAAAAAGAAAAAATACCCGTACCCCCCTGTTCGGACCTTGAAGTTGCTATACCTGTGACAACCATACTCACAATACCATTAGGGCATTAGGTTTTATAAGCAAAATAATATAAAAACAAATAAAAAATGGTAAAAGTGAATAAATATGGGTAAAAAGGGTTTTTACCATTTCATTGTGATTTTGCCCAAAACTTGTCCAACATACCTCATTTTCCCTCAAATTTCTTCGCTCGATTGCGGGAGGCACAAGTGACCATTCAACGAACCGTTTCCGCCAACGAGGTAAGGTTTTGATCCTTTAACTTTTCCATGGTTCATTTTTAGTTTTTATTGGCAATTTCTTGGATTTTGAGTCCATTTTATGGCCCCACTATGCGTTTGAGCATTCTCACATGCGGGCTTTGCGGGACCCGCGAGAATCTAGGATTATTACAGGTGGCCTTTGGGGCACCTACGAGAATCTCGCATTGTACTAAAGGCTCACCTACGAGGGCTGAAACTTAGATTTTAAAGTTAATTTTTGCCCAATAAAACTCATGCAAAATTTTGGAACAAGTTTCTAACTCTTCTTTCATGGCTCTTGTGCAGGTGTTTGACCATAACAATGTTGGAGTGGCGAGAAAGAGAACATGATGAAGATGATGCTATTGCCGGGAATGAGACGGGTACAGTTTCTGCCCTCCGGGACTATGGGCTCTTGAAATTCTTACGGATTCCGGGCATGAGAGCCCAACTCAGATTGTTGGAATACCTGGTCCATATGTGGAACGTGGACCAACAGTTATTTCACGTGGGATTCCATACGTTGACCCTAGATATTGAGGATATGTATTTTCTAACAGGGTTATCATGGCATGGGTACCACGCTAGCTTGACTGGTGGCCAAGGTGGCAGACTCCCTATGAGTGAGTATTGTCGCCAGTACTGTGTTCCTAACGTAGAAAGAAGCAAGGGTAAGGTTTCTATTTGGGGGGTCCAAGACTTGACTCTGTGAACCATCTTGTTCACTATAGCATGCATGGTCGAGAGTGTAGCTCCACACATGGATCTCTAGAGCTACTTCCAATACACCATAGAGTGCACAGAGCCTCGGGTCTTCAACTGGTCGGATGCAGTTCTCCACAGTATGAAGAGGCAATTGATGAAGTGTAGGAGGGGTAACTTGAAGCAGTTTGGGTACATATCACTTTTGGTGTCCTTCTTCCTCGAGAGGGTCCCACTACTGAGACTACAGTTTGATTGGGGTTTACCGTCCCCACAGGATCCGAGGATGCTGAGGTGGTGCAACCTCATGGCTCGACACGTAGCAGGGCCCATCATCAAGTATAATGATTCATTTTTTGACTAGTTGTGGCCCCAGATGCTGATGATTGACAACTATGCATACGGTGGTTTGGATTTCCGAGGGGATCCGTATTTGGCCCTACCTGAGGATGCTCAGTGGGGTGATTTAGGTAAGAAGTAAACATTTTGTTATTTTTAAATGTTTTTGCAAGTTTTATCATATGAAATGTTTTTGTGTTTATCCAAGAACTAATAAAAAAAATCTCTTTTTGATGACACAGATGTGGGGTCATATCGACCTCCAAGAACATCTCCTATTCAACGGTGAGGAGAGGTGGCTCCAGTAGCGAGATGGGATGTCAAAGACTATGAGGCAGTGGAGCAGAACTTGGAGGGGTTGACCGTTGACATCCCAGATATGGTTATTGGGGAGATCCCTAAACGTTACCAGCACCATACTGTGGGCGTGTCCGAGTCTATCAGTCGACTGCTTCATAGAGTAGCCCAAGCAGTTGTGTGTTATCCTGAGCGTCATCCGTGACACTATTTTGTAGAAGCCATGGGATTCGTATTTTTGAGATTTTGGTCCTTGGAAGAAAACTTTTTGTAAACACTTTTGATCGTTATATACATATATACGGCTCTTACTGGCTTATCTTGTGTTGATTTATACATGTAATGTGTTATTGGTTTATAAATGGCCCAAATGTTTGTCTAACACATAGTAAGCTAATGCATTAGTCAATGTATTTAGACATCTAGGAATGTGCTAATAATCAATATAATCAAAATAACGTTCCAAGAGGCGAATTCGTAAATATACCCATAACAAAGTAGGAATTCAAATAGCATAGACATTACTTAGTTGTAGTACTACTAGCTACGAATCGAGTCGTATAACCAGGTGGCGGATACCAAGCGAAATAGCATCAATCAACAATTCGATGACGACGCTATATTCTGCAATATTATTGGTTGCATGACCAAGGCACACACCTCGCAGACTAATAAGCTCATTTGTAGGTGCGTAAATTTCCCATGCAATAGAAGCAAGGTTCTGAGTAGCCATCGACGAAGCCAATGTGGGGTAGCGAAGACTCCAACATCTAGAAACCGAGAACAACGTAACATAAGCGGTCGGGGGCAGAGATCAAATAACGAAAAAGCATACTACAGTAACACACAAAAAGTATGATACAATAAAATACAAGCACTTATGCACAAGTGATATTAGGCATAGTACTTCTTTAAGTACAACCCATTTCTGGGTTCACTCAAAGGGATACCGTCGTAGTCTACCAACTCGTAAGCTCCTTTCTCCAAAACTCGTCTGACGATATAAGGACCTCGCCACATAGCTTCAAATTTTCCAGCTCCTAGCATATCCCGATCTTGTTCGTAAAGAAGAACCATATCACCTTCAGAGAAAGTGCATGGCATGACATGTTTGTCGTATTGGGCTTTGACGCGTTTCTTCTAGGCTTCTATAACCAGGGTGGCATCGCGACGGGTTTCGTCTAATTGCATGAGATACAACAAACGTTCTTCTTCAGCAAAAGTGTTTGGGAGAAGTTTGACAGCTAGTTTTAGAGAGGGTATCTCACATTCAATCGACAAGATGGCTTCTAGACCATAAACTAACTGGAATGGTGTAAACTCGGTAGCAGACTTAACGGATGTTCGGTAAGCCCACAATGCTGAAAAAAATATCGTGTGCCAACTCATTTTGTGAATCCCTATCATTCGTCGAAGCATGGTGATGAGGACCTTGTTTATTGCTTCAACTTGGTCGTTGGCTTGTGGGTAATAGGGTGTTGAGTTTTCATAATGAAGACCCAACTTTTCAGTGAGTTCGGACATCATGAAGTTTCTAAAGTGGATACCGTGATCAGTAATGATAGCCTAAGGAACACCAAAATGAGCAATGATGTGATTGAATATGAATAATGTTGCAGTTCTTTTTGTATTGTCGAATGTTGGCATCGCCTCGGCCCATTTTGTAAAATAATATATGGCTACAATAATGTATCCATGCCCCCCGATCGAGTGAGGGTGACATGTCATGAAATCGATACCCCATTTCGCAAAAGGACCAACGGAGACCACAGGGTGTAGAGGAGCAGGGTGTGATCATATTTTATTGTTGTAGGTCTAACAAGCGTGGAATTTTTGGATGGAAATGATACAATCGTTGAATAAAGAAGTCCAAAAATACCCTTCCCATAAGATCTTCTAGGAAGTAGCATACCTAGACATGTGACCACCACAAGCTCCAGAATGGAAGTCGTTGAGGGCTTTCTCGGCTTCGTCAAATGTGAGGCAGCATCGAAAAACGAAGTCAATCCCATGTCGATAAAGAGTATCACCGAGGATAATATACTAACGGGCTTGGTAACGTATTCGACGATGGTCAGTGCTAGACAAATTGAGCCAGAAAGTCCGGGTCTGGAGATATATGATGATATATCTGTACCAAAGGTCATCAGAACTAATAAGGAAAATGGATTCTTCGGGTAATGAATTGGCTACTACATTTTCCGTCTCAGAGCAGGGAAGGTCACATATCAACTTGGAAAACACCAAGGATTTCTTGGACTTAGCACATTCGAATTCTAAGTCAAACTCCTGGAGTAGTACAATCCATTTGGAGTATTTTCCCCCTAGCAATTGGCATGTAAGAATGTGTTGCATAGGGTTGCAGTTAGAAATTACCGTGGTCTTGCGAGAGAGGATATAGTGCCATAAACGTTGAACAGCTTGGACGGATGGCAAGGCCAGTTTTTCAACATGTAAATACTTGGTTTCGATAGTCGTGAGACTCCGACTCAAGTAATAAATGACATGCTCGTCATGAGAATCATCTTCTTGGATGAGAACCATAGCGATGGTATAGTCCAAGGCTGTGAGGTAAAGGAAATAATCCCGACTGTAATCAGGTGGGGAGAGTAGTGGGGTATGTGTCAAAGACAGTTTCAAGGCTTCAAAATATTTGTTGGCAGTGGTATCCCATATGAACTCAGAACCTTTCTTGAGCAGTCGCGTAAATCCAAGAGTTAGCTCAACATAGTTTGGGATGAAATGATAGAGAAAGTTTGCCTTCCCTTGCAAACTCTGTAACTGGCGAAGTGAGGAAGGAGGAGGGAGATTGAGAATCACCTCAGCCTTCAAAGGATCTACCCTGATCCCTTGACGCGAAATGATAAAACCTAGAATTCGGCTGGATTCTACGTAGAAAACACATTTGTGGAGATTCAAGCGTATATGGTAAAATCGGCATTGAAGGAAAATGGCGTGGAGGTGTATTAGATGATATACATGGCGCATGGAATGAGTGGGTAAGTCATCAAGATATGGCTGCACAATGTGCTTGATATCATGGAAGGCATAAGTCATAGCACGTTGAAAAGTTGCACCAGTATTCTTTAAACCAAAAGGAAGTTTTCGATAGGCAAAAGTGCCCCAAGGACAAATAAAAGCGATATTTTTTTGGTCCGCGGGAACGATATTGATTTGATTATATCTAGAGAAACCATCCTTCAGAGAGAAGATTTCACTTCCAGCACAATCTTCGATGTTCTGGTCAACGAAGGGGGTAGGAAAGTTGTCTTTAGGACAAGCTTTGTTAATGTCCCTATAATCAACGCACACGCGGATTGTGCCTTGTTCCTTGTCGATCAGGACAAGATTGGAAACAAGGAAAAGACGTCACGAAATTCTTGGAAAAGAGACTTGTAGGTGACAACTTCGTCATGGGAAGACGAAGCTCCAATATGTACATTTTCAACAATTCCAGGTTTTATGGATATGTCAAGGGGGATGGTGGGTGAGATATTGCTTAAGTTCCCTTCGTAGAACAGATCATGTGTGGACTCGAGAACGGTAGAAATGACGACAACAGTCGATGGGGTTGAGATTCGTTGGTAACCCTCGATGGTGTGTTGTTCAAGGAAGAGGATGGAACGATGATGTCCATCGTCCCAAGGGGCATCTTCCATGGACATAATAGACACAATCATCTCGTCTATGGGAAAAATGACGCGGAAAGGGTCTGGAGATAAATCACCAAGAGAGGGGGTAGTAGGGGTTGCCGATTGAATGGATTGATAAGCGGATTCGATCGGACTCAAAGGCATTTTGTTTCCATAACGAAGATGATCGCCAGGGTTGGGTACCATCCATGGGTCGTAAGACGCAGGGGTTCCATGAACAAAGTTGGATATCATGTTGATCGAGGCGACAAACGGATGTGGAACATTGGGTGGTGGTATGGGGAAAGTACCCATTAATGAGGAATCTTTAATAATACCCACACCGACGTTCTCATATCTAGGGGGGTTTTGCAATGAACGGTACATTGTCGGTACGTGTATCGGAGTGGAAGAAGGATAATTGGTCGATGGTCACTACTTTTCCTTTATGTGGGAAACGCATGACACAGAAAAGAGTTGACACAACTTCACACATGGAATCAATCCAACTACGACCAAGTAGAAGGTTGTAATTGAGAGGAGCGTCAAAGACCTCCACTTCAACTTGGACCGTTTTTCCTTCTAACATAATAGGCAACAAAGGGAGGACACCATAAGGCTTAAAACTAGAGCCATTGAAGGCTTTGAGTGTGTTGTGGGAGGAGGAAAGACGATGGATTTCTAGCAAGTAATAGACATGACACACGTCAAGGCACCCTCATCAATAACTGTCCTACAATTTTTTTTGTCGGAGACAATAACTTGTATTTGGAATGCGAGTTGAGGGGGTAACCTTGGAATGTGATCTTCCAAGTCAAAAATTATTAAATTTGTATCCATAGGGTCGATTCCACTAATAGATTTCAATAATGCCTTCCATTGTATAGGACAACTTTAAAGGGCTTCGAGGGCTGACATTGCGGATGGTGCTTGGGATGGATCTTTAACAATACTGTAGTTCTGGGCAGCATGTGCATGAGGATTGAAAGATGATTTTCGAACCACACCCTTTGGAGGAGGGCGAAGAACTGTGTCTAGGCTCGATCGTTCAAGATGAAGAGGACCGTTGGTAGGTGGAGTTGTGGGAGATGGTTGGACCACCAAAGGAGGTATTACATCGACCTTGTCTTTGGAGGAAGAATAACATTTGGCTCGAGTGGAATATTTGGCTCGAGTGGTAAGTGTGATGTCATTCTTCTTTGAATCACCTGTACACATTAAGACATAAGATGTATTGGAGGGGGAAGGTTGGTCATGAATGACCAATTGGGCCTGTTGTTGAGAAGGAAAGGGTTGTGACAATATGACCAGAGTGGGGGGTTTTGTGGTCCCTTGAAGGAAATTAGTAACCTCGGCTCGTCGTGGACAATCCTTAGTGTAGTGATCATCACCATAGATAAGACAAGGGTATCAAGGTTTGTGCTTATCCCTATTGTCAACAGGTGGTGTTTTGGTTTTCTCAGTTTGTGGATTATTTTTATCCTCCTTGGTCTTACCCTTTCATTTTTTGGATTTATTTTTGCTGGCGGGGGTAGATTGAACATAATTTACCTCAGAAGTCTTGCCGGTGGGAGGGGTAGGAGACGGATCATTTTGAACATTAGAAGAAATGGGTTTGGGGTTGTTTCTAGAGGTCTGGATGGAATGCGGTTGGGCATGGAAAGTGCCAATCACACCATCAGCTGCATGAGAAGCAGCGGGAGTGGTTGAAGTAGCATAAGTAGAAGGACGAGGTGAATCAAGGAGTAAGTCGTAGAGAGTACCCGTTTGTGAGTAAACGAGGTCTAGGTATTGGGCACGACTGATTGCATGTTCTTCGATGACAACTCCACCCATGGCAATGTCACGAGCGATGTCGTTCACAAATGATTTCATGAACCACTCTGCCAACAACTGATCGGGAAGTTAGAGTTTGATGAGATGTCGCCTCCATCGCCACTCATGAATGTGATCAGAGATATGAGTGGCCTTAGTTTGCTTGAAAGAACTCAAAATCTCATTTCCCGTTTCATAGTGAATCGGTAACTGGTAGTGGGTGAGGAAAGCCATAGCAAAGGTGTTGAAGTCAGTGAAGAAACCTCGTGGTAATTCTATATACCACTTCGTGGTGGAACCTGTGAGGGTTCGCTGAAAAAGACGTAAATGAATAGAGTCATCCATCAAGGAGTTGGATGAACAACAAAGGTGAAAATTCATTACATGATTGTTCGGGTCCTCTCCTGGTTTTCCATCGAATTTAGGGATGTTGGATGGTAGTTTGGCCGGTATGGCAGGCCATTGAGGAGAGTGAAGGATCAGATCATTTAAATTCCTTGACAGATCTGGGAGGTCTAGAGTGGCTAAGAAAGGTAATTGTCTATTCACATGTGGGTACTGGTGACTTTGGGGAGGGAATCTCGTCGATAAACCAGTGCGACCATAAGTAGTCTGCATTTAATGCAAAGATATGGGAAAATTCGGTTGTTGGTGTGGAAGCAAGTAATTCATAGGGTTGTACCCTTGAACAGGGGTGTGGGGTGGAGCATTCGAGCCCCAAATAGGATTAGATGTACTTGGATAGGGTTGGCATGTACTAGGGGGTATGACAGAGCTAGCTTGAGGTTGTTTCCCCCTAATTGAGTGAGGATTATGTTGTATAAGATGATTCCAATACTGGGCCAAGGATGGAGGTATGTTTTTTTCATAGGGTGGGGTCAGTGGGGATTTCCCTCCAATCAGGGGTTGCGTCCCGGTTGGGATTTTTCCTGAAAAAGGGGGTTGATTTTGGCCTCCTTGGTGAAATTGTCCACCAACAAGAATCTGGTAATTAGGTGTGAAAGACGGGATGGTGCCACTAGGATCAATGCCTCCGATAGAGGATGGAAGAGGTCCTCTGAAAGGGGGTGGAGGAAGTGTCGGAATGAAACTGGGAGGATGGTGCCCAGAAGGAGTGGAACCGCCAGGAGTCCCAGATGAGATTTGTGTAGGAGCGGGAATAGAATCATTCAACACATGATATCCGGGTGGAAGTGGTGGGGTGTTTCTGGGCGAAAGAAGTGTGCCAATGGGGGCTTGGACAGCCGTTGTAATCCTGGTGTGAGGATTTGTAGTATCTGGGACCATTGTGTAATGGACCATTTCTAGAGGGAGAGTCAAGATGTGGTCAGCTGGCGGAGTGTCTTTACCAGGAAAATAATATGCATTAGTAAAAGGTATTGTGCCTGGATAAGATGTTTTGAGAAGCCTAGGTACGATAGTGATATCAACACCTGCTCCTGAGCCAAAGATATCCCATCTAAAAATGCTAGTAGTCCAGAAAGGATCTTGACCCTCAGGTCCTATGAAAGGTCTGGTTGGTGATCCAGAAGACTGAACAACTAGATCTCCGGAAGAATTCACTCGAATAATACATCTCTCAGAGTCGATAGGAAGTCGGAATTCCTCTTGAGAATTGGTAATTCGGAACCATTCTAGAGAGTCAGTTATTTCCACTTGTGGAGTGGTGGCGTCTTGGACTTCACTCTGTTGAGGAGAGCCCTCTAGTGAGTTGGTAGGCAAGGGTTGAGAACCTTCCAGATCTTTTGGGGGTAGGCCTTGCATTCTATGTGAACAACATGGAGGGTCAATTGTGATCGAGTTGGAATCTTATGAAAGAAATTCTATGGCCAACTTGGGTAAACAAACAACATGCACTAGTAAAATCTAGGAAGCAAAACCAAGCAAACAAGACCTTCCAATTCTGAAGTCACTAGTTGGTGATGAAATCCAACGTCACGACGACGAGACAAGAAGGGGTTGGGATAGGGTGGAAAAGTTATGTTGACGACCTGCTTAACAGACTTACACCCTGGTGTAAGCTCCCAGACATAATTGTGGGTATACCCTCCAAGGAGCCCGAGTGAGTTTGGCCAATGTTGATTCCAGGTACCGTGAAGGCTTTCCCCTTCGAAGTCACCTTGTGTAAGATCCTAAGAAGGTAGGCTACTAAGGTTACCACCAAAAACAATAATTCCTGGGGGAACAGTCGACATTCTGATCCACACGCAAGGGCAGGGTATCTAGCCCAAAATTAGCTTGAGAGGCTTCCACTCATCATTTTCGGTATACCTTCAAGTGACCCCTGTAATACGTGCAATCTCTACACTGATATCAACAAATCAGGGTGAGTAACTTTGTCAATCTCAATGTGACCTCGGGTTTGACCCTTGTGTGAGAAGGGCTTCCCAGGACAAAATGCTGCAAATGGAATTTGACACTCCTTATCACAAGATACTATTGTGTGTTTTGTGCTTTGGAGAGTATGTCTCACTGCCTATTCCAAAGCTCTAGCCTAGCTAATGTTGGTGTAAAAGAGTCCTAGAAAAAGTTACTAGTTGGATTTTAAAATTGCGCAATGTTATTAAAGGTTGTTGTTACTCAAAAGGAGACGGAAATGAAACCGATGTTGTGTGAGACTTTGACCCAAAAATGAATAAATAGGAATGAATGATACAAATTTTTTGTTTGATGAAACCTATCTACAGGAGGGAAAGAGGAGTTTTTTGGAACAATACAAACTATGATGTATGATCTTCTTTGAAATGTAATATCAAACAACCATGAATAGTGCAAATTCCCTATTCATTATTTTTCAGTACTTGAATTCCAATATTTTCGAAAAAAGTTGCTTAAAAAATAAAATGTCTTTAATTTTTATTAGAAACCAAACAACAGGGGTGGAACTAAGAAAAAAAAAACAAGCAACCAACGAAAAAGAAATACACAACAAACACCCAAACCAATCTTTCAATGAAGACAAAAATAACAAACTGACAAGACCAGTCTCTTCAAATTCACATGGGTAACAATTTTCCAAGTAATAAGCAATTGAAAAGAACAATTGATCTCAACTTTTAAACCAATCAAAGGCTCCCAACCAAACAAGCACTCGGATTTCAAAACCGAAGATTATACCCTTGTTGCGAAAAGGTCAAGAGGCAAAAATTGAGAAAACATAATCAAGAAGAGATTAATCATTCATGAGATTTGAAGTCAAGAAATATTCAATCACTGGCCAGAGAAGTTCTTCCTAGACACACAAACAAATTTGGGCATCTAAAGACACAAACGACTTCATCCAAAAAATTTGGAAGTGGGTTCGCAGGCTGGAAGTGTAGTACAGTGCGAGAATCAAGGATTCTCGCAGGCTAGACACATGAAAAATGCGAGAAGTTTGCACTGAACTTAACAACAGGGTGTGAACTTTAGTAGTTCTTGCAAGCTACAGAAGGGTGCAGTGCAAGAAGGTCTGTAATCAAGCAAATTTTGGAAAAAGGACAAAACGTCTGAGGGAACTTCTGGATCCAGGGAGTCTATAAGGGTCTCATACTCAGAGATTGATGGGAATGAAAAATGGTAGGTTAAGAGAAAATGGCCAAGAAAAAACCACCAAAAATGGGTTGCATCCCCAACAGAGTCGCCAATTTTGTTATCAGACAAATCGGTAGGTGCGGACACTAACAGATCTCCCTAGATCCACCTGGATCTAGAACAAAACAAGACAGGACACGACTCTTTCCCTAAGTTGTAGTCATTGAATCTACCAATAAGGAAAAATAAGTGACGTACCTTTATATCGCTTCCTTAGGTCTCTGTTGTTCTCGCTTCGCTCCAGTGCTCTTGTGACGTCAGGTCCAAGACAAAACAAACTAACCAAAGTGAAGATGGAAATGTATATTCAATGTCAACTTATGCATATGATCAAGGAGTTATGCTATAAAATAAGAGTGATTTTATGGGAAAGGGACATGTCATTGTATTATATTAAATGAAAGTAGAAGATACAACCTGATCGCCTTGAGGTCACAAGATTCCTTTCAGTGACCCTTGGTTCCAACACACACACTTTCTCTGCATTTACATGAAGAAGATCCAATTCCTCTTGATAGACCAAATAGAGTCTTCAAGCTTCTGTCCAATCAGGGTTCTTCACACAATTCTTTCACCAATTCTTCATTCAATATTGCTTAAGATTTTCCATGAGAATCCTTTCAATATATAGAAGAAGGAGGAATGGTTACATGGATGAGGATGATCCCACCAAATCTGAGAAGTCAGTAGGATGCCAACCATGCAAATGCCAACTCATTTTCTAGAATATCCCCTTCTATAACCTTCATGACCTCTTCTCCTTTCCAAGCTTAAAAATAGGTTCACACCCTATCTATGGAGCAGACTGCGAATAGTTCGCACCCTAAGTGTGGGTGGCCTGCGAGAAGGAGGGATTATCGCACCCTGTAACATAGGCAGCCTGCGAACTCATCTTAAAAATGTGTTTTTTGGAAGAAGAGAGCAGTCATCTTTCTCAGGAAAAAGGTCATTGTGGGAGCCTGAACACATCACCTGTACAGACACCACCAGAGTGACCAAAATCATGTGTAACAACGTGGTACATGGGTTCGGGCAATCTCAGGCCAAGTGTTCTGGTTGATTACAGTTATAACAGATAATCGGTGCTCATCCTCATCAACCAAAATTCCCTCTTCCTCGACCTCTGCCAAATTTTTTTATGTTCCCCTGATTGAAACCTCTCTGAGTGTTATACTGTGCACCACTCCCATCCATGTTGGTATTCTCTTCCTAGATCCGATATATATTCAATATGCACTTCCTTAGTAGGTCGAACGCAGGACAATCCTTTTCTTCATGTCCTACTGATTTGAAAAAATTGCAAAACAAGTTCTTTGGAGTACTCTAGTATTTCTAGAGTAATGGACACTCTACATGATGTTTTACCCATTTCTTACATGTCTCATAGTATCCTCCCCTGGGTAGTGGATTCAGTGCTCCTACTGCCAAGTATTGGGAGAATGTTGGGCATTCGTCCTTATGGTGGCCCTCCGTCCTGCACTTGGTACACCAAATTTGTTCTCATTTTTCCCTTCCTTTGGTAAGCTCAAATAGTTGAATTTTTAATGAGATTAATTGTTTTTAAACGTGCGCCATTCCCTTAGTGTCTCCTGCTGCCGATGACTCTAATTTCATCATGATTTCCAGTGCCTTTGGTTGCGATGCAACCTTCTGTTGAATTAGTGGTCTACGAATGTGGGCTAGTAATCCTGCAATGAACTACTCTTGATGTTGCTGATAAGGAATCTATAAATTTAGTCTCCCCATTACATCCTTAAAGCGTTGATTGTAATCCCATATTACCTCTATTTGCACCTGTTTGATATCCTTCATTTCATTAATATATTGTTATTCTGACTTCGTATTTTTGAACTCCTTTAATAATGCTTAATTTATTTTTGTCAAATTCCTAGCCCATTCGGTAGGTGTAATACATTGTAACTTCATATACCATACTAGCGAGTGGCCCTTGAACATTGTCACTAACTGCGCGATCTTCACTGCTTCGTCCTATATGTTTTTAGCGGCCCAAACTGTCTCGTAGACAAACAAGTGTTGTTTCGGGTCCTCTAACCCTACTCCCTTGAATTCAGGAAGTCTAATGGTATTATCTATCCCTTCCATGTTGGTCTGTGTATTCCATCCTCTTGGTGATGTTGGTACACTTTGATTTTGACTCTGCACACTACTCACACTATTTCGATTGGTGTTGTTTTGTCCTCCTTGGATAACTATGATGGCTTTCAACAAATATTCAAATGTTATTTTTGATTGTGGTGATGCACATGGGGTCATGGATTCAACATAGGATCTTGTCTGAGTAGGACTTACCCTCTCTTCTATTACTGGACTAGACTGACACCCCTCTTCTCCGCCTCCTATATTTGGTATCTCTACAATTTGGACTTGGGCGCGAGGTTCCCATACTTCTATCTCACTGGGTGACTCTTCTCTCCTAGCCCCAGTCTCTTTCCTTTTATACCTCCTTCATCCACGCAACTCTCCAAATTCATAGTCTTCCTCTAGTGTACTACCTTATTGCATTCTCAGTCCCTTCTTTCCTCTTTCATGGCTTCTTCCCTTTTCTCAGGCGATGCTTCTGTTATCCTCCAACTCCCCTATGTGTGCAAAGCCCATTTAGTTGTTGGACTCCATTATCATCACATGATTTTCACATAATAAAATATTTATCCACATATTCAATGTTTTCGAGAACCTCCCACATGGGCCTTTGAAATTTTTTATTTATGCAACATTGTCTGACTGAATGCAATCTGTTAGCAACCATTGTGGTATCGGGGAACAAAGGTACGCAAGTCTGCAGGATTGCGCGATAAGTACCCAAGCACAGCACAGAAGAAATCCATTTGGGGCCCGAGTTAAGCAAACGAGCCTGATCATGGACATGAGAAACAGCGAAAGAGATCTAGACTGTCCGTCTGGGAAAGGACGCGTTGCGGGAGATCAGCGTCAGTAGGAAAGTCCCACCAAAGAAGCGCCCATCGGGGAACTTGAAGCCATCGGGATATCAGGGATCTTGGGGACGAGTGATCCGTGCACTTAAAAAGTGAGAACCACGAAACCCCAATGGAGAGTAGGGTCAAAAAGCATAAGGTAGTGGTCCAATGGACCAGGGCCTAGTCAAAGGTCTAGCACGGAAGGCGCATCGGCAATCGAAAAATCGTGAGTCCCGTGGACACAAACATTGTGTCATCGTGAACGCCGAAACTCTGATGGAGGATTTGGCTACAGTCACATGAAGATAGGTCATATGGATCGTGCTCTAGCCGGTAGGGGCTAGCTCATAGAGGTGGAGCTCATCGCATATCGGATATCGGATTTCGGGAAGCTGGCACCCCTTATTTATTGCACTTTGAAACTCCGAACCCCGAATTTTCGATAGCACCTAGAATCGGGTCCATGGATTTGGTGCCTGGTCATCGAGAAGGAGGCCTGGGGGAGGGGCGTTTATGTTTGTCATTCTGCCTCTCAGGCCCCGATGACACGTATCCTCCATTTCATTATCTTGCACTCTTAGCCACCTCCACCTCAGCTTATTGCCCCCCACCTTGTTCGGTCACCAGATATCCTCTGTTGTCCCCACGACACCTTCTTGTGCCACATCGCATCTACACCTTTATCTCCTAAGAGCCCACGCATACCCAGTATCCTGTCTGCCATGCCCATCACCTCAGCCTTATCAGCTCTGTCCACATTGGCCAGTCGAGTCCCCCTGCAGAAATCCAGCAAAGCAGCAGATAGCCAAAGGTAGGCTACCACATCCCCCAAATGAATATTTGACCAGAGCCTCTCAGGTCCCGATGAATCAGTTAATGCAAATGAGGAAGGTGGGTGATAAATCATCTCCTTCTTTAAATAGAAGGTTAGAAAGGAGCGTGTACAGAGACAGGCTGTCAGTTCCTCCTGACAAAGATCACGTCTGATAGACGACTGCATGGGCATTCTACCCAACGTCAGAATGTGTAGCCTAACAAAGAAGCTCCTCAATGTCAAGCATTGAATTCATGATATGATCGCGCCTTCAGCGCCTGAGTCAATTCCAAGTATATGTAAGCATTTCTGCCATTTTTGTGGGTATCGATGGTTGAGCAGAGCTCTCAGTTGTAAAACTTTAATGAAGCACTGTTTACTGGTTATTTCTAGACTTCTGAGACTTCTTGCCTTATGAATGCCAGTTTATTTTCATCTTTGTTATACTGTGTTAGAGCATCTCGGAATTGGAGGATCCAGTCGAGTTGTAGCTGCTATAGGATGATGTTGTAATGGATCACTGTAATAGTTACGGAGTCTCTAATCGGTTCCTGTGATTTCCTTAATGCTGAATGACTTGGAATTGGAGGATCCATTCAAGTCTTCTATTCAGTTTCTTGAAGCCCTGAACCAGGAGGATCTTGCGTTCAGAGTTTTTCCCCTACAAACCGCTGTAAGCCTGTTGCCTAGAGCTGTTTGTTCACCTTTCTTACTAAGTCTTCCACCTGCTCATCTTTTAATTAACCCACTAGTTGAAGTTAGGATTCCAGACCTCCTTTGTTCTTTACGTACCAGATCCAGTCCCCAAGTTAGAGTGATATCTCCTCGAGTCTCTACCCATTTAATCGCCCATTTATCAAACCGTGACATAAAAATTGATGGGCGTCGGGCTCTGCTCCTGCAAGCAATCCAGGAGTGACTTCCGACGCTAACATTTCTGGCACCGTTGCAGGGGAAGAAATTGAATATTTTCCCTGGGCAGAACGACATTGAGCCTCTGAATCCGAAGGTGCATCGGATTATCGGAGCCTTTCAAGATTGTTAATATGAACCTGGCGACTCCATTGTGACGACTCCGCTGGGGAGAACCTGCTCTGTTAATTGTGTCTTTCAGAGGCAGGCATACGCGGTCTCATCCACAACTGCCTCTAGCTACGCCCGAAATAGATCCAGAGGCGGTGCTCAGAAGGGGAAATGCCTCTGAAGAATAAGCATCCATCAATGAACTAGGTAATCCACCACATCCTTCTATGGGAGCTCCTTTTTCTCCTCAGTTTCCCGACAGGCCCGTTTATGCAGTTTCTCGTTTCCTAAATTTTGGGAGTGTTCCTGTCGAGTTTTCCTCTCCTGGTCTGGGACCGGAGGGCCAAGACCTTGTCACTCCCCTCTCCCCTGAAGCTATACCCTAGCATAGACCCAGGACCGCAGAAGATTTCCCTACGCCTAGCTTAACCACTCCTGTACAAAGAGGAGCACCCGCTGACTTGAGCTCGATATCCTTCTCCTTAAATCCCCTCTTGTTCCCCACTCCAATTAGAGGCTCATTCTCAGCAATCCCTTCGCGAAATCCTTCTCCTCCTAGCTTTCCTTCACCTAATATTCCTATGGTTGGTGCTAATCCCCCTCTGAATAGAATGGATGCCATAGTTGCTGCTAGGTATGCTCCCTT
>SNQJ01S0058088.1:0-13957 GCA_010110895.2 Picea sitchensis
GATAACTTTCACGATACTAGACTTGGACACTCCCTAACTCAGACTCCAATGTTTGATTTTAATGTCCTTGAAGAGTTTCCTCTCCAACCTAATCCAAGGCCCTAATCCTAAACTAGTTGGTTAACCCTACAAACATAAAAGTCTAATAAATTTTAGATTTAGCATTAATTTTATGGATTGTCTTATGTCAAAGGTTATGAAAGTGAAACTGATGATGTTTGAAAGATGAAAGTAAAAATGAACAAAAATCTGGAAACAAAAACCTTCACTTAATGCAAAATTTCAACAAATTTTAATTTTTTTTTTTCAATTTTCTAAGATTTTTGAACAACAAACTCACAACAAAATTTCACTCGACTACGAGCAACTTATGATCTAAGTAAAATGCAAAGAAATTATGAAAGAAAATACTTTTCTCTGGTTACTAATGCAAAACAACACTTTTCAACCCAAGAAGAAAAATGAAAGATTTTCTTTTATTTGAATGCTCACAAAGAAGAAAAATATCAACAAGTAAAAACCAAGAAAAAAAATTATGGCCTAATCGCAGATCGCAAAGAATCACTTCAAGAAATCACACACTAGCAACTTAAAAAAGGACTCTCACACTTGTTTAAAAACCCTAATTTTATTTTATTTTTTATGACAACTTTTAAATGAAAAAGAAAGCTATGGCTAAGATCAACCCTAAGCTACTGACGGCTAGGAGAGAGATTCAAAAACCTGAGAGGTATAACTCTTGTCAAGGGAAAGAATGACTGCCTCACCCTCAACAAAAACTATCCTACACAAGCACACTAATGACAATTCAACAGCAAGCATGTGCACGCAAGCTGTGTAAAGCCAAAGGGCGTGTACATGCGGGCTGGCCTTATACAGGCTGTGTGTATCTCTAAAACTATGAAACAAATAAAAATAATTTTTATTTTATTTTTATGACAACTTTTAAATGAAAAAGAAAGCTATGGCTAAGATCAACCCTAAGTTAACACCTGGGCTTAGAGAGAGGGATTCAAAACTGAGAGGTATAACTCTTGTCAGGAAAGAATGATCGCCTCACCCTCAACAAAAACTATCCCACACAAGCACACTAATGACAATTAGTCAGCCAGCATGTGCACGAAGTCGTAAAGCCAAAGGGCGCAGGCTGGCTGGCCTTATAATAAAATGGTGTAATCTCTAAAACTATGAAACAAATAAAATAGACAATCCAAACCAGGAAAAGACCACTAATATTGAGAACCAAGATCTCTTGAAGGCTTAGACACTTTCTTTAACAAAAAAAAGGGAAAACAATGTAAGGAAAAATTCACAAATGAACCAATATGAGATGACTGCTAACAACCAAGACTAGAAAGAGTTCCGTAAAACCCCTAAGAATGATTTTCTTCGATTCCCATGTAGAAGAGGATGATCATGGTCCAAAATTTCTGAATCTACACGCCTACCGCTATTTCTTCACAAATTTTAGCTCACACGCTGGATGTAAGAGAAAGTAGGGTGTGGGTTACATGTGTGCAGGCCTTATGCAGGCCGTTTGTACCTCTGTGGGTCTCAAAAACACAGTCAAGCAAAAATTAGAGATAGTTGGTATGGAAGACCGGAATCTCACGCCTCACTTTGTAGAAACTTCAAAAATAGGAAAGAAAACCGCCTTTAAAACTACCTAAAAATATTCCCAGGAACCCTAGAGACTTCCCCTTCTAGTATGGTCGCCAGCCTACGCTTGTGAGGGAAATCTCCTTATCGACTAGCAAATAGGGTTATATTATGCATTGTGATATGACCAAAGAAACCTACTTTCTACCTTCGCCTCTAGACTTCAACCCCATTCCTTTTCAGCAAATACATGGTTAGACCAACATACCTTGTTCGAGATGTTCAATGTTGATCCTTCTTTATGCTTGATAGCTTGTTGGCAGCTCTTCCCATAATGACTCGCATACACAAAAAACAACAAAACAACAACAAACTACATGCATTTTACCGACAGACTAATGTGGGCTAGAGATTCAAACATACATTTACTAAACTATGAAGAACTCATATAGTGGGACGGAAAATTTCTTATTATTAACTTCTAATGAATCAACTTACAATGTCGAAACCAACCACTGCTCCGCGAACCTGATCATGGGCTTCTCTTCAAATGTCCTCCAAATTCTTTTATTTGTATCTCTCTCAAGCATTGCGATGGCTAAAGGTTGGGACAATGGGAATGTGCAATTGGGTAGAGTTTCTTTTCTTATTATTTTCCTCCTCCAAATACGGGGATCCCTACACCTTCTTTTATAGGCCAGAATAAGCTAGGTATTTGGATGAACCTTGACCATGCATGGCCGTGAGTTTTAGTTAACTGACCCATAGATTTTGGTTCCATCGACAACTTTCCTTTTTCATGATTTTTCGGGTCCACGCGGTTTGTTTTAGGTCAGCTAGCATGTCCATGCATGAAATAATGGAGTAGGTGCGTGGGCCCTATAAAAGAGGTTTTTAAATATTGTTTAGAAGTTATTTGGCAAAGAAGGGCTCTGATATTGCCTGGTGCTAGGTAAGCATGTATGGTGCAAATTAGGGTTATAACACACACTTCACGTTTATGACCTCCAAGATGAAGGTCCACATGGTGGTCTTTCAACTCAAGGGGAGCACTCTTCTTTGGTGGAAGATGCTCCTACCACTTTGAACCCACCATAGATGATGTGTCATGGGAACGATTCCAAGAGCGGTATATTGAGAATTGCTGAGCCACCAACCAGTTCATGGCTTTGCAAATAAGTCGGCCATATGGTGCCCGAAAGCGAGGCCCATTTTAGAGAGTAGTTTATGCATGCTCGCATATTTTACCGTAAAAATTAGGTCAAGGAGTTTGATTTTACCCATTAAGCGAATTTAATTTCACTTCGTACCAATATTACTAGACTGAAGAAAGTGTGTTGGACGTGTGGGGAGGCACACTTCCAACACAACTACTCGGTGGAGAGGACTAGAGCCGTCCGGATCAACCGACTCCACTACCATGGGAGATATGGGTAAGGCCCATCGGATTCATGCAAGCAGAATAATCTCCGTGCAGTAGCAATCACGACCTAAGGTTCAAGACGACAAAAATTCATCACCGACTGCACTTTAGCATTTTGATAGATCCTAATGCTACCGAGAGTTTCATTTCTGGTGCAATGCTGAAAAGGATTATGGTAAAGGTAGTCGAACATGATTATTTTAGCTTCTTAGAGATGGCCTTGGGAGCCAAACAAAAGGTTGGAGGAAAGGTTATGGTCAGATTCAACTGTAGGAGAGAGTTTGTCACAAGGGCCAACCTCTACATCACAATATTAGAGTATTATGATGTCGTGGTTAGTACGGACTCGTTGGAATCACATGAGGCTTATACTAACCGTAAGAAAAATAGATGAGCTTATCGATGACAATCTGACAAAGATGTGTGATTGTAGGATGGAACATGGAGTTTCCCTAAGGTTCATCTCTTCATTACAACTATGAAGAGCATGTGCAAGGGGTGCAAGATTTATGCCATCCTTATGCTAAATGAGAGCATAGGATTAGCGGAAGGTTTAGGAACACCTCTCCGATGGTGAGAGAGCGTAAACGACTGGAGGAGGCACTGGATGTCGTTGGAGAGGGAAATGGAGTTTACTATAGACCTAAACCAAACAAAACCGGAGCATCTAGAACGCTTCATCGGATGTCAACCTGAGTTCCGGTGGAGTTGAGAATGCAACTAAAGGAGTTACTGGACCTGACCGGACACGCCCTAGTGTGTCACCGGAGTGCACTCGCTATTTTCATAATGAAAAGAAGGATGTATCGCGGAGGCTCGCATTGACTACCATCAATTGAAGAAGGCTACGATCCGTAATCAATATCCGCCAGGATTGATGATAAGGTTCATCAAATGAAGTTACGCAACGATGTTCCTAAAGATCGATTTGAGATCGAGTATCACCGCCACGGATTAAGGAAGATGACGCCCCTAAGACCGCCTTTAAGACGCAGTTTGGACACTACGAGTTTAATTTTTTACAGTTTGGACTAACAAACTCACCAAGGGTATTTATGAGTTTGATGAATGGGTGTTCCGTTACGTGTATGAACTAACCGAGAGGGGGGGTGAATCAGCTTAGTGTGATTATTAACAATTTACTCTCATCTTTCACTTTGAGTCATTAATCTTAGTGGCAAATGAAGCCCATCGCGGAAATTGTGAGTTATAAAACATAAAGCAGCATAGTATAAATCTTAACAACAACTATGGACGGAGGATGGAGGAATGGACGAATGGACGGATGGACGGACGGACCGGATGGACGGATGGATGGACGGATGGATGGATGGATGGATGGAATGGAGGATGGATGGATGAACGAAGGATGGATGATGGAAGGAAGGACGGGGAAAAGGAAAGGATGATGGAGGAAAGGAATGGACGAGGATGGAAGGAGGAATGGAATGGAATGGAATGGAATGGAATGGAATGGATGAGGAAGGAAGGATGGATGGAAGGATGGAGGGAGGAGGGATGGATGGAATGGACGGATGGAGGATGGAATGGACGATGGAATGGATGGATGGAATGGACGGATGGATGGCCGGATGGATGGATGGAGGGATGGATGGAGAAATGGAATGGATGGACGGAAAGGAATGGATGGAATGGATGGAGAATGGAATGGACAGGAAATGGAGGAATGGACGGAATAAATGGATGGATGGAATGGACGGAGGAATGGACGGACGGAGGAATGGACATGAAATGGATGGAGGATGGATGGATGGACGGATGGAATTTGAAGGGGATGGATGGATGGATGGATGGATGGACGAAGGAAGGATGGATGGAGGATGGAAGGATGGAGGACGGACGGAATGGAGGACGGAAAAGGAATGGAAGGAATGGATGGATGGACGGACGGAGGAATGAAAGGAAGGATGGACGGATGGATGGACAAAGGATGGATGGAGATCGGATGGAGGAAATGGAATGGAGGAATGGATGGATGGATGGACAAAGAGGAAGGAAGGAGGATGGATGGACGGATGGACGGACGGATGGAGGATGGAAGGAAGCCAAGGAAGGAGGACGGAAGGATGGATGGATGGAGGAGGATGGAAATGGATGGATGGAATGGACGGATGGATGGATGGATGGATGGAATGGATGGATGGATGGATGGATGGATGGAATGGATGGATGGAGGAAAGGATGGATGGACCGAGGACGGATGGACGGATGGATGGAATGGATGGATGGAAGGAAGGAGGATGGAAGGATGGAATGGACAGGAATGGATGGACCGAGGGATGGAAATGGAGGTTCCAACATTGATTGTTCCAACAAGCCGGGTTCCAACATTGATTGTTCCAACAAGCCGGGTTCCAACAACTGTGTTCCAACAACAGTTGTTCCAACACCCCTTGTTCCAACATTCGCGGTTCCAAAGATTGTGTTTCCCCAAAGATCTACGCTTTCAACATCCAGATTCATCATTTGTGTTTTCAAAGATCTACTGCTTCAACATCCGGTGGATTCAAAGATTTGTGTTTTCAAAGATCTACGCTTCAACATCGAGATTCAACATCTGTGTTCAAGATTCACGCTTCAACATCCGAGATTCAAAGATCTCGTGTTTCCAAAGATCTACGCCAAAGATCTCTGCGGTTTCGCCAGCCTCGCATTTGTGTTGCGCCATCAGGTTCCCCGCCTTCCATAAACAATCGATTACATCAATGACAACCTTGGATCATCTGCATCATCTCGCTTGTGTTTATATTTCCAACATTCTCAAGCGAAAATGGACAAGTTCGCCCAAGTATTCATTGACAATATTTTATTTACTCTCAAACAATGGAGGATCATGATGAGTACCCTGGCGCTTGGTACTATAGTTTTTGTGAGAGCACAAATTGCATGGGAAGTTATCTAAATGCTCATTTTATCAATTGAAGATCCACAATGATACCTTCACCAAAAATGACATGCCCTAAGTAATGAATCATTATGGATCCAACAAAGGTTGAGGCCATTATGGAATGGTCTCGCTACTAACAAATTTCCCGTGGCGCGAGCTTCATGGGTTTAGCAGATACTATTGGACGGGTTCATCATAGTTTTAAAGATAGCAAATCAATCACTGAATTGCGTAAGAAAACAAGAAGTTTGTTTGATCAGAGAAATGCAATGTAAGCATTTTGTAGGCTCAAGGAGTTGTTGGACAACAACACTGATATTAAAGGTCCCTGACATGGACGTAGGGATTTCTTTGGTATGCAACGACGCGTCCAAGGAAGTTTTAGGTGGAGTCTTGATGTAAGATGGATGAGTGATCGCTACATTTCAAGGAAACCGAGGAAGGTACGAGAAGAACTACGTAGATGCACGATTTAATTTGTTAGCCATCGATATGCCTTGAAGGTTTGAGATTACCTTACCGATGAAACTTTGAGCTAAAGATCTTACATTGTGATCATAACACCGCTTTATGCAAAGTGACCTGAGCGCACGACAACGACTTTGGTCGTAATTGCTTAGTGAGTACGATTTTTCAAGATTACTTACATAAAGCGAACAATGAACAAAGTGTGGCAAAACACATTAATTCGAGACCACACATATTTTCGCCACGCCCATTCAGACAATCCACATAAAAAGATTCTAACTTTACAGTTGGTGACAACGACCGAAAGCAAAGAGGTCAAGGCTTTATCAACAAACACAATGATGGTACCCAATGATTTGAAATGAGGTATTTTCTTTTGATAGAGATGGTTATTGAGGTTTAAAATTGATCTAATGACCGAATCACCTGAAGCCGAGCATTTTTATATATTCTCACTCCAGAGTCACGGGCGATGAGGGTAGACCTTTAAACCCTATTCTGTGGAATGGAATGAAGGCAGATTAGTCAACTATGTGGCCAGATGTCTAGAATGTCACTAGGAAAAGTCTGAACATAGACACCCGAAAGGATTACTACAACCAAATGCCATACCGAAATCAAAATGGAAGGTTATTTAAATGGATTGGTTGGATTGCCAATGACGCAAGGAGACATGGACTTGATTTTTGTAGTAGTAGACACTCTAATGAAAGAGTGCTCACTTTATTCCAATACGTACGACATATCAAGCACCAGAAATAGCTAGATTTTTCATCAATGAGATTGTGAAGTTGTATGGCGTGCCTAAGAGGATTATCTTCGACGAGGGATTGATGTTTCATCGGATAATTTTGGACGAAGTTTCCAAGAGTGTTCTTGGGAACCCAACTTTAGTATCATATCACCCAGGACCTAATTTATGTTAATCAATGAATGAAACGACCCTATGACATGCCGCGATAACGGATGGACCAACAAAGCTGCTAAAAGAATCTTTGCCACTATGGAGCGCCCGGCCATAAAAACAGTTACTAGAGAACCATTAAGATGGTACCTTCGCCTCTTTACTTGCGACTACGTCGACGCCTTTGAATTGGGATCTACGAGGATAGGAACCTCGCGGGCACCAAAAAACAACCCAAGAAATGGAAGAGCAAATTCAAACCAGAAGACAAAGGATTAAAAAAGCACCGTGATCTAATAAGATAGCCGATGCTAATCGCTCACCATAGTTACGTAGGTTGGCGACGAGTCTTCATGTTAAACCAGATAAGAGTTCGACCAAGTTTGGGAAGGGAGCTAAACTCCTCCTAGGGTTTGGGACCTTTCAATATTGTGGAGAGAAAGGGCCCATGGCCTGACGGACTCATCTTTGCATGATTCTTTGAGGCTCATGCAACAAGCTCTTCATGTATCTATTTTGAGACATTATTTTTGTGGATCCCACACATGTTATTATTGATTACGAGTTCCTTTGGGTGTGTCTGACGAGGGGTTAATTCATGGATGAGCTGATCCACATCTTTGATCATCGCATTCGAAAACTACTTAATGAATGGTAGAGAAAGTCATAGTCTAGTGGGACATCTATAGTCCGCAATCGGCGACCTAGGAGGACGCATAAAATATGCGCCAACAATTTGCAAATGTATTTGATAGTTCTAAATTTAGATCTTGTCAGATGATTTATACACTACATTTATATAATGTACAACTTCGGGACGAAGTTTAGACCAAGAGGGGTGTATGTACATCCCGCTCTAGCGCAATAATCGAGCTTAATCCACTTTGAGGACACTTTCTCAAGTGATCCGGATTATTATGCTATTAAACATTTGATTTTGATTATGAGGTGTTATGGATTGATGACATGTTGTTTACTGCATTGACATAGACAAGCGTTATTGACTCGGTTTATCGAAAGGTGCGCAAGGATTTTGACCCTCGAGGATGCAAAGGCATTGATGGAACCCCTGGACTCCGGATCGAGTTTAGGAGTGTACCATTGGGGTTTGGATTGTTTTAATGGATATTAGTGCATCCGATTAGATGATATGATATGGATATGTTCTAACATGATTGATGATGCGTGCTAACGATAGCTTGTCGTAATTGCACTCACATGTGGAGTAAATGATGACTACCAAAGATGTTATGGGAGAGGTGTGGGACAACAACTCTCAAGCATTCTACTAGCACTCTTCGTGGTTCGAATCAGAGGTTAATCGCTATTTATTTCATTAGGACCCACGATGTCGTGAGGGAAGATCAAGATGCCGCCACGATGATTCTATAGCATGCACAAGGCAGGGCCTTATTCCTTGTATTCCTTTAGTTCCACAAGTTCACCTCGGCTGAGTATTGACCTGTGGGTTTTTGATGTCTTACCAAGTCAGCTAAGAGTATGAAAGTGACAACCTTTGTATCACATGGTGCATCCCTAAGGGAACGCCGCGACAAGAAAAATGGAAAAGAGGCCATGGCACCCTTGGAGAATGTAGTGTATCCTAAAGGGCACATCGTGCAAGAATGAGGTTAGTGGAACCTTTGAGCAATTCCAGAAGGCCCTAAAGGGCATGTCATTGTTTTGATAATGAATGAACCTAGACGGGCCTTTAGATTTAAACAATGGCCGTGATAAGAATTTTTAAAAACATTTTCCTAATAAAATGTCGCCAATCACAAAAATTAAGGTCTAGGTCTAAATCACGCTAGTGGTAAAATTTTATCTATCTATAATAATAATAATAATAATAATAATAATAACAACATAAATACAAGTATACTCTTCCATAAATCTTGTAACATGAAGGGATTAAGAAATTAAATTGATTCATAAATAAAAAAATCAAGGATTAAAATTTAAAAGGAATTAATCGCTTTAATATTATTTTATGATAATTTAATATATATAATTAAGAGAAAAAGGAAAAAGGGGTTAATCTCCACACCGCCTTTTGAGTTCTAAATAAAAAGGGGAAAGAGGAAAATCAAAAATATTAGGAAACTAGGAAAATAGGTAAACATAAAAAGGGAAAAAGGGAAACATATGGAAAAAGAAGAAAGTCAAACTTAGTAAGGTATATAGCATTTAAGAACTTTCTATTTTTTAAACTGAACTAGCAAATTAAAAATGGGGAAAGCCATTAAAACCCATAAGAGAATTTGGGGACACCTAGAGTGATTTAGGAGCAACCTAGGTGGGTGAGGGAAATAAAGATACCTCAATTAATTTAAAAGAAAATTCAATTTATGGACTGAAGGATGGGTGACACTTGCACGGGAGGAATTTTAGAATTAAATTTTAAAACTTAATTAAACGATATTTTAGGAAATAAAGGAACCACAAACTCTATATAATGAAGGGAGGAGAAGGAGGTTGGATTTCTTCTGTTTGTGTGTGACGTTACACCGCAGAAATATCTACTTGATCGACTTAATTTGTGGGAGAGTTGGGATACCCATCTCGCTGAGGGGAGTAGTAGTCACTTTCATGGTGGCGAAATGGGATCTAGCCTAAATCTCCTGGATAGTGAGGGTGCGGCCCCTTTGTGGCTCAAGGCTATGGGGGAGAAGAGTACCCCTAGAATTAGCTGGGAGGTACCGTTGAGGTCTCGACGGTCGGCGAGCGAGAACTGAACGAAGCGTGCGGACGTCACTTGGAGTAGGCAAATAGGCAACGATAAGATTTCTTCATTTTGTATGGTAAATTGTTTTAGAACTTATGCTTGAATCTGCATTTTTACTTGGGTAAGTGAACTGATTGTCTAGATGGTTTTTTGAAATTTTCTTAGCCTAGCTCGATGATAGATTGACTCCCATGGCTTCATTTCCCCGCATGTCTTGACCACCTTACTGTGTTGATTGTGACCTTCGTGGTTGTTTAGCCTTCGCCCCTAGCTCACTAGTCCTCGCCTGAGAAGTCGGTCAGGAGTCTGATCTACGGTCGTCACCTTAGTGTTAAAATACCTATGGATCTCAATGCCCTGCTTTCCTATGCGAGGATGATGAGTGAAGGATGAACCTGTTAGCCGGCTACCCTTGATGTGTGTCCCTGGCTGATTGTTGATTCTGTCATCTGGAAACGACCTCTGCGTGTGGATTATCTTGTGTCCTGGTTGGTTTTCTCTATGCCTTGATTGATAAAACCCCTGCAATCATTCCATGACCTTTCCCAATGGATCCTTGTGTTCTCTTACTATTGTCTGCGATGTATTGGGGTTATAGCATTGGAAGCACAAATTGATTCCCTGTCTACAAATTTTTGGGTATTCTGGCAATGAAAAATCACAATGGCTTCATGTCTGCATTTTTTTTTATTTCGTATTCTGGCAATGGAAAAACAAATTTATTTCATGTCTACATTTCTGTATTGGTCTCCTGGAATGGAAAAACACTTTTATTTGCTTATTCATGTCTGCATTTTATTGGTATTCTGGCAGCGGAAAAACGATTTGATTCCCTATCTGCATTTTTATATCTGGTATCCGAGAAATGGAAAAATGAATTTATTTCATGTTTGCATTTCTGTATTGGTCTCTTGGAATGGAAAAATGTTTTTATTTGCTTATTCATGTCTGCGTTGTATTGGTATTCTGGAAACGGAAAATGATTTGATTCCCTGTCTGCATTTTTATATCTGGCATCCGGGAAATGGAAAAACGTTTTTGTGTTATTCATGTCTGCATTATATTTGTATCCTGGAAATGGAAAATGAAATCCCCTTCTTGTGTGATGGTACAACAAATTGTTGGTTATTTAATGGCAGGAAAAACATAATTCCCCTCTGGTGTGATGGCACAATGAATTGCTTGTTATTTAATGACAGGAAAAACGAAATCCCTCTCTGGTGCGATGGTACAACGTTTTGTTTATCATTTAATGACAGAAAATAGGTAATTTCCTTTGGTTTCATTTTGTACCATGATTTTTCCATCTAAAAATGTTGAATGTGTTGCTGTAGAAATCACCCACAATTTCACCCATTTAAATCACAACTTTACTTGCCGAAATGACCACGTTTTTTATAATCAGAAGTTGACTGTGTTGCTGTAGAAATCACCCATGATTTTATCCATTTAAATCACAACTTTACTTGCCGGAATGACCACGTTTTTGATAATCAGAAGTTGATTGTGTTGATGTAATTACCCACGATTTTGCCTTTAGAATGTTGTCGGAGCTTGTTGTAGTTACCCACAATTTTGTCTTTAGAATGTTGTCGGAGCTTGTTGTAATTACCCACGATTTTTCCTTTAGAGTGTTGTCAGAGCTTGCTGTAATTACCCATGATTTTTGCCTTTAGGATGTTGACTGAGCTTACTGGAATGACCATGAATTTACCAGAACAATTGCTTCAGTTAATTGCCTTGTTAATTGCAATGTTAAATTCTATATTAATTGCCTTACTAATTGCCAAAACAATTGCTACAACACTGTGAATGGTCAATAGATTCCTACTTATTGATTAAATGCTACAACGAGTTAAATGGTTAACAGTTATGTAATTTACCTTGATATTGCGCTATTAATCGTTATGTTAACCATCATATAAATTGCCTTGCTACTGTTATATTAATTTTTATGTTAACTAACATGATAATCGCCTGGTTAGTACTATATTACTTGTTATGAAAATAGTCATGCAAACTACCCTGTTATTGCTAAATTAATTGTTATGTTAATCATTATGTTAAATGCCTTGTTAACTGTTGTAATAAGTTGTTATGAATAGATATGTAATTACCTTTTTTATTTTCTACAACACTGTTATTAGCTGGCAGTGTCCTCCTCAATGATAATAAACAACTAGTGTGGTTAGTTCAGTCATTATAGCTAGACTAGTGGTGAGGTTTAACTGTTCATAAGTGCTAATGGTAGAAATCCACTTTAAGAATGTTAATGTTGTTATTCAAGTTTATGGCTAGTTGGATGGGAATTCCAATTAATATAGAATTTTCCATTTAGGTCGTAATAAATATTAAAATTAGTATGGTGAGTAAAGACTAGATTGCAATTTTAGACTTGCTAAATTAGATATGTAATTGATGTTAGTTGGATTTATAGATATCACCTAATTGGTAACTCAGACTCGCTAAATTTGAGTCGTAATTCATGTTAAGTTCGGTTGGAACTCGTTGACTAATGGAATTTAGACTGGTTAATTGATCTGTAATTAACGCCAATTTATATCATATATATTGACCATTTATCCTTGATTGATGGTTGGGTTGTTGACGAAGTCGTTTTTAGCTTGTGCTTCCCATTGAGCGTGTTGTTGTTCATTTTAATTAATGTTTGTACTTGGTTTTGTAAACATTTAATGTGCTTGGTTTGCTCACTGTAAGGGTTTTAGTTACTTGGGTAATTAATTTTGGGTGCATGGGGTTGTTAGGATGATTTTCCTTAGCTTAGTAGGCTTAGTCTGCTTGTGTCGGGAAGGATGTAGACACCTCCTTGTTCCTTAGAATAGTCGTCAGCCTTGAGACCTTAAATCGTCAAAATCGATGGGAACCTGGGCTTGAACGTTGCTTCTGTGTCCTGGAGGTCCTAACCATTGCAGGGTAGGATGAGCAGGTAGTCATTCTTATTCTTTGTCGATTTAATGTCGTACATTGCTTCCAGGTGCTTGATGTGCTTTTATGTTAGGTCGTTATGTTTTTGTTGTGTGAGTTGCATGCGTTGTGTTCATCGTCGTGTTTCGATGTTGAGTATAATGTATTTATTACCTTCCTACACACACACACACAAAAAATATTTAAGGGTGCTTTTACCAGTTGTACATCGTAGGAGTCATAGTCGGATGGGGACTTCACATCATTGGCCTTTGTTTTCTTGTTGTATTATTCTATATATTGGTTCACATCATTATAAACACTCACTATTTCTTGTTCCATATTGTCTATATCTATGAACTCATAGTCCTTATAACAAAATAACCCATTGAGGCACTGTCCTTTCTTATTCTTTATCTTATGTCTCCAAATAAATGTACCCTGCAAAGTCTGCATATGATACATCTAAGGAATCAACTCATCCCATGACATCTCTTATATTATTGTTTCATGATCGATGACCTTGGTATCCACTCTTTTGATGTGCCTATACTCATATTTAAGGTAAGGTGTCCATTCTAAACCATTCTTTGTCTTCATAAAGTTGAGTTAGTCTTTCCAAGAGATCATCCACTTGTAGAATGATAAAGGTTGGGTCTGATCTATATGCTTGATATTCTAAGGAGAATAACTCATCCTTCTTGAATCACTTTTGAAACAATCATTTTTACAAAAGGAATGGTTCATTTCTTATACTTGTATGGACACTTCTCTTTTCAAAACCTTTTTTCACATTAAATTGGATTCTATTGGTGGGTTTGCAGGGAAACCAAAGACCCAAATATAATAATACATTGGTCTCTCAAACTAGTCTAACTTTCTTCATGAAAAATCCCATGCTTGTCTCAAACCTCAAAATGATGTCCACATCCACACCCCAAACCTACTCACACAAATTTAACACATCATCTTCCACCTTCCTATATTGTCTTCATGTATGTTGTC
>SNQJ01S0058088.1:22704-35091 GCA_010110895.2 Picea sitchensis
TAGTATGTATCGGTGAAGATCAAGTGATTATCTCTGGTGCTCAATGTATCAAAAAGGAATGAGTGATTTCCTTCACTGGTGAGTATATGGTTGAGACAAGTCTTAAAATGATGGAGGAGTTCCAGTTGAGTCACATTGTATAGACTCTCAAGGGATCGTTACGGTATCTAAGTTAGACTATGTTTCCATATAATAAATGTTTTATGTGCATAATAATGTCTATCCATTGTGCATTGGATGAGTTTCAAGTGATGGCACCTGGTTCTCTTTTGGTTAGGTTGAATATGAAAATTTTTAATTTTTGAAATGGTTGAAGGTGAATTTTTTTTTATGTTTGAAATAGTTAAAATAAAAAAATTATTTAAAAGAGGGGGGCGTCTCCCCTCCCTTCCTCTCTACCTCACCCATTCAAATCACATGGTATGGTTTATTAAAAAAAATATTTATCATAACATACGTATAAGAGAAAGGGGGTGGCATGCCACGCCCCCTCCCCACTCCACCTCATGATATACATTAAAAAAATAAGGGAAGTTTGGGGTGGAAGGGCCACACCCATATCCACCACCTCCCTGAGCCATGATGAGGAAGGAGCCATGGACCATTCTCCCCTTCCCTTCTCCACCTCATGTAAATGAAAACACCCCACACCTTCCACATAAGAAAATAACTAACCAATCAACAGACATTTGAAATTGTTCTCACCTACCTAGCACTGGCCTTAATCTTCTCATCACCTTTATTAGCATCAAGCTAGTTCCTCACATGTTCATGGAAATATCATCCATGCATGGATCCAGGTATGTATCGGTGACAATATTTTCATGGGTCTCGGTACATGTGTTTTTTTGTTTGACTTAGGCTCGTATTTAGGTTTCAAAGGGGGGGGGCGTGAAATTTAACAAGTGACAAGGATTTATATGTGTTTATGTAAGGATCATGTGGAGGAGGGCACATGGGCCATGGGCCCTCCCCTCCACATAAAATTTAAAAAATTCTTAAACCCCCACATTATCTATGGCGTATCTTCCCCTTTTAATATTATTATATTTGTTTAAATGAATTTAAATCTAAATAATTTAAATTTAAATTACATTTAAATTATTTAAATTTTAAATATCAACTTTGCGATGATTTGCAAAACACAAACCTTTTACCCAAATTAGTTTTGTGTGGTGGCATGAACTAAATAATGCTCATCGTTGGAGGGGATTTCAAAGGTTCATAAATTTCCCAAACGACCTTTGATTGGAGTACCATTTTTCCGGATGCGAAGGGCATGAAAAGAGGCTTTTGGTGAGAAATTTTACAATACAATTCAAATATTCCAATGGTGTTATGGCTAAAGTGATTGACTTGGGATAGTAATCCATGGGGATCGTTTTGGCACTTTCGGCTCTCGGATTTTCATTTGATCAATTAGGTTGGAATCGTAATCACATAAACCATATATTTTTCCTATTTCAGGGATGAAAATACACTTTCATGAACACCCAAAAATTGCGAGCAAAAGTGTGTTTTAATGAAAGTTTGGGTCTCATTCTTGTTGTTTCTTTTCTCAAATTCAGTTCTGTGATTTCTTGTTTCATTTTTTTTGTATAGGATATTATTTCATCCATTGGAGTTGAGGTCATATATCAAGGGCTCAGAAATATAATCCCTTTAAAAATCCAACTAACGTTTGGAGCACTTGACCAATTTCCTTCTAATATGCAATTCAGATCCTAAAAAATTCTCATAGATGCTTTAGTTAATGCACCCAATGATAGAAGACACTTTCATGATCATGGTTGGCCATAAAATCAATAAGAACAAAGTAATGAATCTGGTATGGTATGCATAGTGAAAGTTGCTAATGACACAAACAAATTAATCATGATTGCAATATGAGGTAGATCAGGTGAGGTAGAAAATAAATCATTAATTATATAGCCATGCATGCGAATATTAATCATTGGAAATGATAGAAACTTGACCAATGGGTGCAGTGAGAAGGATTTATATTGAAGGAGAATAGGAGAGGTATTGAGATGAATGTGTGTCTTTCTCACAAGGTGTATGTCAGTGAGGAAAAATAAGATCAATGTCGATATGCTCAATGTCAATGAGGGGTCAACATATTTATATTGGCACATCAATGACAGAAGAGGGAAACTCACTGACAAGAAGAGTGTTAGAGAGAGAGAGAGAGAGAGAGACGAACCTCACTGATACATTATTTATTAGAGAGGAAGGAAATTTTCCGATATGTAATGTATCGACACAAATGAGATGAAAGTTGTCGATAAATGATCTATCRATCAAGATGGGAGGAAGTATGTCGGTGAGAAGGATCATGTATTGGAGGTATTATCCCAAACCTCATTAGTGTTTCAGATAAATTGGTTGAAAGCTCATTGTTTGACAAAGGCTCATGTATAGGAGGAGATGAGTGGAATCTGATTGATATGAGGTTGTGTGTGTCAGAGGAAATCATTGGATCATCTTCAATGCATCGGTGCCAGTCATATGAATTTTATCGGTGATATAAGGTTTTCATGTCGACGACATTGGGAGGAAGTTTGTTGGTTTCTTGATTAAGTTTGTGGGAAACTCTCTAGTACACTAAATATCTTGCCTAAAATCATTGAGTTTTCACACTTTTCTATATCGATGGGTTAATCGCTAACTCATTGATATGGATAGAACAAAAAAATTGGGAGTTAAGAAATTGGTCAAGTGAAACATCATGAATAAATTATGGAAATGGTAAAGTACGGAGAGTGGGAAGAGATATTTAATATTTTCCATTTTCATGAGAGAGTATGAGAGGATTTCTAGTAGAAAATTTTAGTAGGGAGGCCCAATTTCTTCTCTTAGGGAAAATGAAGGAGAAAAAATTAGGGAGGTTGTTGTGCAAGCACAAAAGGGAGCTTGTTTCAAACCATAAAGAGACATTTGAATTCAACACTCCAGGTTAGTATCTGTCACAAAACCAAGAAGTTGTTCCATGAAAATCTCTTCAAATAGTTCAACATGAAGAAAAACACTTTTCACATCAATATGGTGGATCTACAATCCAAAATGAGAAACAAGATAAAGAATCAACTAAATAGAGGTCATCTTTGAAATGATGGAAAATTTATTAGTGTAGTCGATGACTTCTTATTGAGAAAATCCCTTCACAACCAAGCAATATTTGTGATGCTAAAAAACACCTTCAGAGGTTTTTTAGGACTAGACCCATTGAAACTTCACAATGTTCTTCCCTTGAGGTCGAGGAAATAAATCCTAAGTGTGATTATTCAAAAAGAAATACATTTATGTCTTCATTGCCCACTTCCATTCAGGTTATCCTTATTCATATGATTAGGTAACAAGATCAAAGGTTTCAAGCATATGAGTCATCAAAGTAACATTGGCATGCTTCTTATGACTACAATTTATTTGGCCTAAGGAAACATCACCGACATCAGGACCAACAAATTCAATAGTCTTGGAATCCCATAACGATAGCCAAGAAAGGGGTGAACTATTGTTCATTGAAGAAGGTCGATCATAAGTTTGAATAGTTTCATTTGAAGGACATGGTGGACCAGTTGAAACAAAAATTGATTGACTAGTAGACTTGGATATCGATGACCCAATTAAAATAGGAACATAGTTTGACTGTCCATTCAAATAAATAAAAAATGAAATATGAGAACTAGAGTTGGAAACAACATCAAAGTGATCATCATGTAATAATCTAGAGGAGTAATTCAACAACTTGATGCCATAATACTTCTCATCAAACCATACATTTATTTTGATAATGATATATTGTTCGACAGGTTGAAACAATCGATATGATTTAGATTCTTTAGAGTATCCCATCATGATGCAAGAATGACTCTTTGCATCCAATTTCTTTCTGCAATCAATGGAAATATAAGTCCAAGAAACAAAAAAACACACACAGGTGTTCAACTAATGTATTTCTTCCACACCATCATTTGACTGGATTCACTAAAGGAACAAATCAAGTTGATATGCAATTGAGAAAATAGTTTGCACAATAAAGGCTTCATCCTAGAAGCAAGGAGTTAAATATTTGGCATGAAAAAGGCATTTAGCCATTTCGAATAACATTTGATTCTTGTGTTCTACAATGAAATTATGATAAGGGGTATGAGGAACCAACCACTTCCATTAAATACCATATAGAACTAGGTATTCTTAAAAATGTCAATTCACATATTCGCCACAATTGTTTGATCTAAAACAATTAATGGGTTGACCACAATTATTTTTAGCAAAGACACTAAATTCTTTGAACTTTTCAAAGACAAGATTCTTGTTTTTCAAAAAATAAACCTAAGTGAAATGAGAGAGATCATCAATAAAGATCAAATATACCTTGTATCTGCTAAGGAAAGTATATTGATGCAATAGAGATCAATGTGAGCCATCTCTAGGAGGTTCTCTTCCTTCCACACATTTGTAAATTCAAAAGGTTCCTACTGATGTTTTCCAAGAACACATCGTCTACAGAATCCATATGGGGGAAAAAATTTAGGTAGAAAAACAACCATATTCGGAGTTGACATCAACTATAGACTTCAAAAATTTACGTGTTTGAGTCATTCATGCCAAGTTTGACTTCATTCACTAGTGTGAGTAATAAGAGTGGCCAATTCAAAGTCAGGTCAAGTCGTGTCACAAAAATTATACAAATTGTCCTTCGGGCTAAAAAACCATCTGGTGACCATATACCAACCTTTCTTCAAATATCAAACAAAGAATCGATCTAAACAAAACTCCACAATATTACATGTATGTGTTAATTGAGAAATAAACAATAGATTGGAACTAAGGTTTGGTACATGATAGATGTAGACAATTATCCAATGTTTATAGGGAACATCACCATGACCAACAATGTTGAGAGAAACGTCATCAATAACATAGATATTTCTCTCTGCATCTTTGTCTATAAAAAGGAATCATCATTAGCCATATGATGAGTGCATCTAGAGTGGACTACCCATTCATTCTGTGCAGAATGAGAAATAAACGCTTGAGAATTTCTGACTTGGAAGGTGAAATTATCAGCATGTCAATGAAAACTAGACCTGTCTCCTTCAAGTCGCTTGACCTTCTCCTCTAGGTCACCTCTTCTTCTTGCGGAAATTTCTCTCCACATGTCTATTCTTTCCATAATACTGACATGTCTTCTTCTTTCGATTCTTCTGGGGTGGATCTATCTTCCCTTTAGGTTTATAGTTAGGGAATTGAGTTCTTTGTATATCAAACCATCCTCTTTCCTTATAATTCAAATTTCCCTTTCCCTTGAGTAAATGATCTTGATGATTTCCACCAAGATTTCCTTCATCAAGAAATCTATGTTTATCAGTAACCAATAATCCACAGAAAGATTCAAAAGTTTAATCCTTACCATATTCCTTTCATGCCTTACAATTGGTGCAGATATTTGAAATGAACACGTCAAATGGTGTTCTCATATTGATCATGACCATCTCTATCACTTGTTCAAATTTCTTCGAAGAATTATTTCCACATTATCCCAATTTCAACTGCAGTTCCTTCACACATGCCAATAGTTCTCCATTATGTTGAAAGAATGACGATAGAGAGAGATCAACTCTTTCTCTAAATGCATGGCATGGATTTCATTGACTCTGTTGAATATAAACTTAAGTCTCTTCCAGACTTGATGAGGGTAGTCAATTATGTTGGTGTGAAATCAAATCTCCTACAAGATATAGGTCACGATGACCCCCACAACCTTATCCTTCTTTCCATAGAAAATGAACTTCATTTGATCATATGTCATATATGCAATCATAGACTTCACATATTTCCATGGTCCTTTACTCTTCAATAGGATTTCCATGTCTGGTGTGCAGACAAAATATTTTGATCCATTCAAAACAACAGGATCAATCTTCAAAACCATATTCGATATCTAAATAGGTATGATATATTACCACAAGTTACAGTCAACAAATCACGGATCCAGATTCAATCAAAAATAGATTTGAATCAATAATGTTTGAAGACAATATTTAAGGTCACAACGAGTCACTCTAATACCATGTTGGGGATTGGGTGTAATATGATACAAAACAAATAAATAGAACTGCATATATTCAAAAAGGAATAACCTTCAAAGAAGAAATGTGGTGTATAAATACACCGTTACAACACTTAAGCACAACACATTGTGATTAGAACATCACAATGCATATTAAGCACGCACACCATGTTTAGTATTGGCATATAACACACTTGATAATGACCCATTGGGTTTTCTATTTATAGCCTTAATATCTAACCAACTTCCTTGAAATAGAGAAGATCTTGTCCACATACAACCGTCGATGGTTAGAGTTGACTCAGTCAAATCTGTGTTGTCTAGTCGTCTTCACAGGGATTCTCAACCCGACTATTCATGCACCCAACTCGTAAGAAATTTCTTGGCTATTTGATCCACTGATTAATTATCTTTGATTGCTAGTCGACTCTCCAACTGATAGGCTTGTCAACTACTCAGTTGACTGATGTAGATATCTAGTCAATCACCCGAACAAATGTTTACATGTTTTGGTTGAATTCATGACCAAATGTTTCCTAGAGAAGTGTGATGAACCATCAAAACCTAAGGTTCCAACTATTATCACACAAACTTGTCAGAGTCTTGTGGGTTTGTGGTTTTTACCTAAGTTAGTGTTTTTACCTTGTCTTTCTCCTTTTTGCCGACCAAATCTTAAGTTTTTTCCCTTTTCGGCTGGTAGTTTTCTTTGTGTTTTCCCTTGATCATTTGAGTGACCTTTTGTTTTGTGTAATCCTACCTGAGAAGTATTGGCCCCAAGACTTTTTGTTTTCTCTAGGGTTAATCACTCCCATTTCTACCTCTGTCACTGATCCTTTTTCTTTCCCAAGCCCGCAGCTAGACGCCCGAGTTTTACCAACACAAGCCGCAACCATAAGAACAAAGTGCATCAATTAGAGAGATATGATATGGACTTGAATCAAGCGAGAAAGAAAGATCAATTTTCAATTGTTGGGAACCAAGGTGGAGTTTAGATTGGCGATTCACGGGTATTTTGAATCTGAAAGTTGCCCAAAGTTTAATGTTGGGGCAAAGGCCCTAGATCTAAGTTCGGGAAAAGATTTAATTTGGTCTGTAGATCTCATTATGAGAGATCAACAATAAATAATAATCGTGGGAATAGGGAGTTCAAAACGTTGTTAAAGTTGTTCATCAAAGATCCGAACTCCAGAAACCCAAAATCAGCAGGAGCCGTTCGATCCAGAAAGATGTGTGGCATCAAATTCGAACTACGAAGAAAGTCATTTCGGGAAAACTCAAGTGAGGGACGTGAAAATTTCCCAAGCCCAAAAATTCTGAACTACTGAAGTGTTGATATTTATTTGGGCCTTCTGATTCAAAGGGGCACGTAGCACCCGATCTGAAAAGTCACGATTTCACGACTCGAAGATTTTTGCGTAGAGCGCAACGTAAGTTTGTGAAATGTGAAATTGTGAAGCACCCAAGAGTCAAGCCCATGGTCACAACCCGAGGTTGCATGGAGCAATGTAAAAGAGCTGTGTCAAAGGCCGAAAGAGTCCCCATTGGTCCCAAAAAGGATCTGCGTGGCTTCGAGACACCAGGATTGACTCGAAGAAATCATGAGGATCACCTGAAGCATTCAACAGTGTCAGGCCTCATCCTGATCACCATGAAAGTAGTTAATGAAAGTGGGGGAGGTTGTTGAAGCCTCGCTTCACTCCATAAATGGAAGGTCTGGCTAAGGGGACTGAACCGTCAGCCCATGGTACTCCTGTGGGAAAATTTTCCTACAAAACCCATACTGATCTGAGTTCAAGTCTGATAGAAGGATACATGTGCAAACTGATAGAATAAGACACAAACACAAAGCTTTGATGGTAATCGCCAGGTCACACTCCTGGTGGTGGCAAGTTGTTTTGAGTATAAGTAGTTAGTTTTGATATTTTATTATGGTCGATGGTTGAGCTACGCTCACGCATTGTAAAGTTTTAAGGAAGCTATGGTTCTTCTGGTTATGTATCTATATTTGATACTTCTTGTTTAATGTAATTTAGTTTCCTTCTGTCTCTTTCTAAGAGCTGTGTTAGCACACTCAGGCATGGATGATCCAGTAGAGGGTAGTTATGTTTTTGTGATGTAGGTTTGATCACAGAATCATCGTGACCAGTTTTAATCAGTCTCTTGTCTTGTATTTTCCCTCAAACACTGAATGAATCAGGAATGGATGATCTAGTCGATTTGTTGTTATTGAATTGTGATCTATGTTTGATTTATGTTCAGTGATTATTTCATTCAGTTCCATAAAACTCAGAACCAAGAGGATTTTGTCTTCTGAGTTTTTCCTCCTTAGGTTGTTAGAAGACTAGATGTCCATAGAAAACCTCTTCATTCTCCGTAATTTTTACTCCCTACTCACCCTTACTACAAATTACTGACCAAAGTTAGATCAAGACCTCATCTTCTTATGCATACCAACCCAGTTTTCTGAGTTAAAGAAATATAATCCTGATTCTACGTCCATTAGACCCCATTTAAATTTATTCATTGTGACATACAAACGGATGGGTACTGGGATTACCTCTGCTGCAATCAGGAGGTGACTTCTAGTGCTAACATTTCTAGTGCCACTGTCAGAGATGAATTGAAGATTTTCCCTGGGATAGAATGACAACGTGCTTTCGATTATGAAGGTGCATCGGATATCAGAACCATTGAAGATTTCATTTTTGTACCTCGCGACTCCATTGAGGTGACTCTATTGTTTCAGCTGTGGCTTCCAGAGGCAGACACAAGAGGTTATTGGCACACGGGTAGACCCAGGGTTCAATGCTACAACAATGCACCAACAAAACCCTAACTACCATCCCTTTCAGAAACACATGTGAAGCATATGAAGTCTCACCCGAGGTAGAGGTAGGGGTGATTGCAGGACTTAGGTGTATTCAACCTGTTGACGGGAAAATTTGACCTGCCGTCAATTGGAAGAATAGATCCGGTCTGGGGTTGTCTAATTAACCCAAGTCGTTTGGTGTCACCTATTCTAACGGGTTTAATGGCTCCGTTAGCCAACTAAAGTCCTAAAAATAATAAAAGAAATGAAACTAACCTAAAATCTATGATTCTAACAAATGATATATTACTGACTGATGTTTATTAAAAAGAAATGTGAATATAAACAATCTATATACAGGTTACAAGGTTTGCATCAAATCTTGCGAAAATGATTGTTTGATAAGGTTTCTGAATCAAATATGAACACTTCTTTTTGTTTTTTTTTAAATATATTAAACAAATAAATACTAAATGAATACGATTGAAACAGTGACACAAAAACAGTCAAAGCTAATTAATGTAATCATTGTTTCATTCATAAACAACTCTAAATAAAAGAAAAGAATGCATCTACTAAACTCTAACTGATCAATGAAACTGGTATTATCTTTCTATGTTGTATGAACTCCTGCCTGTATTGTTGTTAAGGGAAACCTATAACAGAACAATACTAGCACTTCCAAAATACATTCAAAGAAGTATTTGATATTGGAGTAAATTAATAACAACAGGAAGACAACTAATTAAAAATCATGTGATCTTAAGATAATCAATATTTAAGAACGAAAGAAAACTCAATTACAGTATTGATATTATCATCATTTAACATTAGAAATAAATTCCATAATATCAAATGATTGATTGATCACACACAAAAAATAGAATGAAAATTATTGACAACATGTAACATTTAACAGTATGAAAACACATATGATGACAAGATAAAGCTAAAATCAACCATAATAACATTCTCATAATACAACAATAATACAATGAAAGAACAAAAATGGAATAAGCATCACACCTGAGTTCTAAATCCAAAGATGGATTGCTTTCCCATTAACTCTCAAAATCACATGCCCATGTTAGTAGTCTTGGAAGAATTTTTAAGATAATAGACTCTTAAGATTGAAAAAAATTAATACATAAATGATAACAATTAACCGTATTGATAAAAATAGACTAAAGCTAATTTAAATCAATGCATAATCAATTATTCAAAGAATATGAAGATATTATAATGAAAATGAAACCATTTTACTCACAGGACAAAGCCATTAAACAACACGGAATTCCATATTCTTCTGAAAATGTTGTCCATTCTCCCAAAGATTCAACCATCGTTACTCCATTTGAAAGAAGAAAAGTTTACAAAATAAATAATATACAAAGAATAAAGGATTAAAATCCTCCTCTCAATTTCTTGTATCCCCTTAATCTGAACTTTCTCATATATTTATGCAATAGTGAGCAGTCTGGGCGTCACTAATAATTTTCGCCACCTGAAATTTGCCTTGTAAAGAGACATCAATATCTCTCAAATTGATACTGCATTGTTTTGGGGAAAATTTTTACCTTGAGAAGGTAAATGGGTTCATTCGGTTCTAGGTTTTCATCTGTTTCTTCAAATTCCTCATGGTTTGGCTGTAATTAGTCCTGAAAAATCATCTAATATAGTCTTGACGCCTTTCCAAATTTTATCTGTTGTTGCTCATAAAATTATTTGGCAACAATCCAATGTTATTTTTTGGATCAATCATCTTGAACTTATTTAGATAATAAAATCAAAGACATGATTAGATCAATTATCAAATGTTGATATGAAACTGTGAAACAAAAGAAGCCTAAATTAATAGCCTAAAAATCAATAATACAAAATTGTGTGAATAAAGAAAATCTAGAACAATAAAATAAAAATGAATTTAAAACTAACTATAAGTTCTAAACAAACATTGTTTATAATTTCCTTTCAAATATATAAGTTCTAAACAAACATTGTTTATAATTTCCTTTCAAATATGATCTTAAAATTCTAGAAGCTTCAAGTTAATGGAGAAGAGAAAAATATTAATTTTGGTTTTTTACAAAATCAAACAAATCATAGATAATTCTTTTTTTTTTAATTATTATTTTTATTTTGAAATGAGATGCAAAATGAAAAATAAGAATTTAATTAATTAATATCACCAAAAGATTTTATGAAAATGAGAAATCCTCCAAGATATTATTTGATGAAGTATTGAGCACATTATTCAAAATAGTCAAACTTGTTAATGAGCAAAAGAAAGAACACATAATCATAATTTAAACGAAAGTAAACAATTGGTAAAAATTAACGTCTTTGTTTAAATTGAGATTTTTATGCTCGTTTCTAAATTTTGACATATACTCTTGTAATGAATGTCTCATACTATAGTAAATGTCTTAAGTTTGTCTCAAATAAAGACAAGGTATGGAACTATTTGAAAAGGTTGATTCTGTAGCTCATTATAATTATCAAGATTCAAATAGGGGCCCTTTAAACTTTGTAAAAATTAGGGGGAGTTGTTGGGGCCCAACACAACCTTAGTTGGGATCCAGATATGTGATTACAGACTTAAAAAAGCACTTAGCATCAATAGTTCACCTATAATTAACCCTTATCTCACTCCGTAGATAACACAGAACATTGCAGTATATACTTAGATCTAAGATGATTCAGCACTTAGCAACATACAACAGACTGAATCTGATAGACCAAGCACCTAGCAACTTCCTACACATCAAATCTATCATCTGTACACATCTAATAAGCACAAATCATAAGTGAATCTATCCAAACATGTCATATCACTTAGCAAGAGAGGAAAAACACATGTAAGTAACAGCACAAAGCATGACACACAGATTTACGTGGTTCACCCCCACCCTGGGGATACGTCCACCAACTCTTCTTATCTATTATTGTTGGCTAATCGGTTACAAGCATAGAGCCTCAAAACCTACTCCACGCAGGACAGGAGATCTGCGCAGCTCGCTAGATCCTCCTTCCCCGAGTAGCTCTAAGCATAAAACCTTCTTACAATCCGTGCACTCAGCACTTACAATACTTGCACTCAGCTCTGCAAGTATATCACATAGATCATCTCTTAGCACTAAGCCACTTCTCAAGTGTCCTAAAAAAGGTCCCTTCTTACATATCCTAGACTTCTACTTATACATTACAAAAAGGGGCCTAAACATGGGTAAACCCATGGGCCGACATCTCGGTCTCGTTACATTATCGCCAAAAATCCAAAAAGGACCCAAAAAGGGGGTCTAGCTTCCACGATCTCCGCTTCGCCTTATGCTCCATCTTTGACAGGGTGTTGAAGTCCAAAAAATGGTCAAATATGACCAAGTGTTCCTCAAAACTTGGTCAAGGGCCAATAGGCCCCCAACACTCACCTGTGACTCTTCCCGAGTCACTCAGGTCTGGGTAACTTTGCCTCAAAGGTCTCGAGCTTGGCTTGAGATGCTTC
>SNQJ01S0058088.1:52556-62594 GCA_010110895.2 Picea sitchensis
GAATAAAAAATAATCCTTAAAACAAGGATTGAGTGGCTATGGAATCAAGCAATTACTAAGTACCTTATCAAATGGAAGAACCTACCATTGGAAAAAGTGACATGAGAATATGAGTTCTTCATGCAAAAACACCTACATTTAGTCAGGTATTGATGTCAACACTTGTTTCAAGGGGTTGGGCATGTTAATACCTAGACAAATTCCCATGTTAAGTATCAAACCCCTTATTAAGCTCTAGATATTTAATTATTGCATTTCTAGTGTTATATTTGTATGTAGTCTAGAACCCTTCATTATACCCTTTCATTATAATTTTACCCTTTGTCTCCTATATATACCAAGGATATCTATTCTTAGTATTATCTCATCTCATGTTGTACATTGAATATATTGTAAAATGTGGTTTCCCCCTTGAACTGAATTGTTATTCAATGACTTTTTACCATTCTCAAGGTATTGATTCACAACAAAATCACTTCCTAGGAGGTACTCACTTCTTTTTTGAGGAAAGGAATGATTACTCACATCCTACTCAACTGGAAAATGATAGTACTATGAGTCCAAGGAAAACCAACGAGTGGATTCAATTAGAGGGAAAACTTTTTAGCGAGGGGGAGAAGAGAGATCTCCATTTTATAAAGAAAATAAGTAGTACAAATGTAGTATATCTGACTTCCACTACCGACACTACTTGTAAGAACTATCCAGATTCCTCCTACCCCTATCCACTCATGACTTCTTGACCTCTAGTGTTATGCTTTTCTCAAAGAAGAGAAAGACAAGGATTTCTTAGGTATCTTTTCTAGAAAGTGGGAGATGGAAAATGATGAGAATGGAAAAAATCAAGGATATGTTTTCCATAAAATCCAATTGGAAATTACTATGATTGATCAATATTGAATGATAACTTTGATATCATATTGATTATGTGTAAAGTATCCTCCTTTGAGTTCTTATTTATACCATTTCAAGATGGTTAAGAATATTTCTCATGGGAATTAGGAAGTTTTGGAACTAATTTTCCCATAAAATCCATGAGAGAGTGCATAATTTTCATGAATTTTTATATTTTTTACTCACTTTTGAAAGAAATTGCTCCTTTCCCAAAGGAAAGGTGTGAGTACTCTCTCCCTTAGTGAAGGAAACCAATTAGTGTATGCAAAGGAGGAAAATTTTGTAGAGGTAGAAGTGCAATCAATTTTCCAAACTCAAGAAAATAATGCCTTGGGGATACTAAAGTGCATCTTAGATCAAATGAGGTGGCTAAAGATGCTATAACACTGCTAAAATAGAAATTCAATAACAACCAATCCAATGAATAAATTATGCCAATAAGGGAAGAACTTTTTCTCACGATAAAATGCTTTGTCCAAGGGACATGTATCTCATCTATCTATGACCATAATGGTATAGGATTTTCCTACATCGAAAAAATTTCTCTGAGAGTAATTTAACTTAGAAATTACATGCCTATAATAGCATTTGTTTTCCCATTCCCAAATTGATTTTCAAGGAAAAAACTAGCTTAAAAAGTAATTCTCACAAAGGTAGTGAATTAGCATAATCTATTAGCTACTATGTATTGTAGTAATGAAAATACATGACCATAGCTATTGTAGTCATTATGATATAAGATGATGAGAAAGAGATATTTCTATTACTGCTAATGTTATTTGTATTCTAATGCATTCTCTAGTAGCTAGCTTACAATTTTCAATATCATTGTCTATCCTTAAAACAAGGTTATCCATGCATTTACTTTAGTCATGTGAAGGATAAGGGGAATTTCACATATGATATTTAAATCCCAAACAAGCCATATGTGAAGGATAAGGGGAATTTCACATATGATATTTAAATCCCAAACAAGCCATATTTGCTTACTTCAGATAGCCTACAATCATACAAAAGAAGGTGAATTATGGAAAGTTTCCTAGGGATTGTATTCATTTTGAATATCATGAGTTACTTTTTAAAGAAAAAAATATTGAATAGTAGAGTAAGTAGATATTGAAGAGAAATATGAGAAACTAGATTTTTAGCATTAAGCTCTTCAACAAAGTTGTAACAAAAGTTACTAGTGAATGACATAAGTGGAGAAAAATCCTTGTCTTGTTTCTAATTCACATTTATAAAAGAGAGATAATTTTGAATAATGTCTCTTTGCTTTCAATTTAGAGGCAGCACCGAAGTCCTTCTAAAATAGATCTACATTCTTCCATTACTACATTAAAATAACTATAAGTCAATTTGTAGTTATTTTCATTGGAATAGATTAGTGAATAAATTTGATTGAATATTTTCATCAAACACTTAGCTATCAACCAAATAAAAAACAAACTACATAGAGAGAGATCAATGTCTCTTTCTGAGAATCTCATAGGCTACTATTGATGCAAGAAAAATTTCCATTTGTCAACAACATGGGTTACCCCCGATAAGAATTTCGAATTAGACCTCCCACCATTTGGAATAGGGAACCCATCTGGATTCTGGCCTGGTATCTATTTTTGGTTTGGTTTTACCAGTTGTGGCCCGATCCACCAATAAAGTTTTCCTAAGATGAAGAATGAGATGTAGCTACTCCAATATGAATATGTCTGGAAGGAACTAAGGTAACCAGAAAGTAAACATAGAACCAACCAAGTCATGTCAAGCGCCAGAGAAAAATTTCACACAAAGAAAAGATGAGAATATGAATAAACAACTACAAACACAAAATAGTCTAGAATTTAAACAATCATTTATGATTCTATGTCCACGAGTTTAGAAAAATATTTTCTAAATAATAGAAATAAGAATGAAGTCATAATACATAACAATAGTCTACAGTATGAAATACATTCTTACACAACCCAAGTGCTAGGAAAAAAACCAAGGAATAGTCCATAATATGTCCAACACAAGAATAAAAAAATATCAATCTTGGCCAAACCGGCTTCTCCTCATTAACAATTTTAGTAATAGTACATGAAAAATCAAAGGAAGGCTTTTCAATGTTAGTTAACACGGTATTTTCTCCGAAAATAGTTTCATGAGTGTATACAATGCTTGAAGAGCTAAAAAACCCTTTTCTTGGATACAATATTTGTATTTATTAGAGTTCAACATCACTCTTTGCCTTCTTCCTTCCCCCATGACCTTTAATTTACAAACTTTTTTCCTTATCCCCTTAGTGATGATAAGAGGAAAAAGATGGTAGTTACATTTCAAAATTTTCTTTTAGCGATGGTGGTTCACCATAGATTTCGACTATAGTGCACCTCTCCCACCATAATGATTGTCTTGGGAATTAGGAGATTCTATAGGGTTAAAACTCCTTCTTTAGTGATTTGTTTTCGATTCCCTTCATTGCTCCCTGCTGATGTGATAATTTTTTGTTGTTGTTGCTACTCTATTTTTCTTGGATGTAGATCGCATTGCAAGGATGTTGAGTATGAACTCACCTTGGCATTAGTACCTGGAATCATTCAACATAAAACAAATGAGTGGCCTCAGATTAATCTAAAATAAACTATCAAAACCAAGCATTTGAACCCATATAACTGAAATATTAATTAATTGAAATTTCATATAAGATTCTCTAAATTTGATCCATGGTTCCTCTACTAGCCATTGAGGTGTTGTGTTCTCTGGGACCACTAACAAGGTATTTCATATATCTCATAAATACCTTTCCAAGTGTATAAGGAATGTTTGAAACGGGCATTTGAGTCAAACTTTATGGCCAAAATACGAATGATAGCTTGGTAGGGTCATGTCTTTGTTCTAGATCACTTTGAACGAAATACTCCTTTGTAAACCTGAGCACTTTGAATGAACTCCTCCTTTGTAAAACATAGCACTTTGAATGAAATCCTTTGTTTTCATATCACTTCTAACAAACTTTTGGAGGAGTTTGTGGGAACTCCTCTTTGTCTTTTGGAAGAGTTTGAAGGAACTGGAGCAGTTTGAAGGAACTTTCAGAGAAGTTTGTGGGAACTCCTCAGATTTTGAAGGAGTTTGAAGGAACCCATAGCAATTTGAAGGAACTTTCAGAGGAGTTTGTGGGAACTCTTCCTTGGCCTTTGGAAGAGTTTGAATGAATTGGAGTTGAAGGAACCCATAGCAATTTGAAGGAACTTTCAGAGGAGTTTGTGGGAACTCTTCCTTGGCCTTTGGAAGAGTTTGAATGAATTGGAGCAATTTGAAGGAACCCAAAGAACCTTGAAGTAACTTTCAGAGGAGTTTGTGGGAATTCGGGATTTCGCCAGAGGAGTTTGAAGGAACCATAACACTTTGAAGGAACTTGGAGCAATTTGAAGGAAAATTTGGAGGAGTTTATGGTAACTCCTCCTTGGATTTCGAAGGAGTTTAAAGGAACCGAAGAACTTTGAACAAACTTGTTCTTGATGAGTGAGATTGTTGTGTGTGGGATTTTATTTTGGATCTTAAAGCCACAAAGTTGTTGTCAATAGATTGTCAACGCTTTCTCGTGATCCAATTCAAGATCCATCTTATTAATTTCGGTTTTTATCTTTATTTTATGTTCTAGGGTTTAGTTAATAGGTAAAAAGTGGATTATTAAATTTATTTTAGGGTTAAGGTATTTTAATCTAAGGTTAAGGCATAAACTAAAATAATTAAAAAAGAATTAAATGTTTGTTATGAGTTAATATTAGGGTTTCTAAAATGTGTTTGTTTTGGTTATATAAAATAATCGGTTATTAATTTAATGTTGTGTATTAATGTCTTCATTTGATCCAAACGTCACGCCCATTGACAACACCGGTTTTTCTCGATCAAACCAAAACTGTCTTTCAGAGCACTTTGAATGAACTTTTGGAGGAGTTTGTGGTAACTCCTCCTTGGCTTTTAGAGGAATTTTAATCAACCGAAGAAATTTGAAGGAACTTTCAGAGGAGTTTGTGGGAAATCCTCTTTGGATTTTGGAGGAGTTTAAAGGAATTAGAGCACTTTGAAGGAACTTTCAGAGGATTTTGTGGGAACTCCACCTTGGATTTCAGATAAATTTCCAACAACATCCATAGGAGTTTACGGGAAATCCTCTGGTATGAACCACAGATCATCAATTGAACTCCTCTGATGTGTTCTATAGAATTTTCCAACAACTCCTCTATCATGTTAAGTCAAAATCGAAAAAATTCTAAGTGTCTTCTACTCCATCAAGTTACAAGGAAAATCTCTATGGCTAGGGTAAACCACAATAGATAGTTATGACTACATAAATCAACTCAATTCCATCATATGATATATAAACCAATGTGCAAGAGATATAATAAAGAGGCCTAACTCATCCAAACATTTGATGATGTCCACTGTTGAGCACTTCGATCCAAAGCTTTATACCTGCAACAAGTTCTCAACAAACAAGCAGAGAAAGCATATAGTGATAATATAAAAGGTTAGCACATTAGATAGAATAATCCATTAATATACAAAAAAAGCATGCCCATGGATAATAATTCATATATTTGCATGATATCAATTGGATAGGAAAGGAGTATTTATATTAATAAATGATTATCAGAAGTGAAAACATTACAGACTTCCGTTTCGGCATGGTTCGGAACCAAGAAACTGATTTCCTTCCAACTGGGCCTCCACCACTTCAATCCTCCACCAAAGGAAAGCTCATATAAGGGAGACAAAGAGGTTCTCCATAAATAAGGTAAGAGCTTGGGGGTTGAACAATGTGTTCAGACTTAAAGGACAAAGGGATGCAGACTCAATATGAAGTAAATAATTTCTCCAGAGTAACTTTGCTCTCAAAGTTGATTTCTCTCTCTTCTTTCCATATCTTGGAATTGGATTCTTTATAGCCCTAAAAATGAAACTGAAGGGCTGAGTCAGAATGTTTCTAGTATATGGAAGGCCAAGGATAAGAGATCTCCTATCATGACATGGAAACCTGACATTTAATTTTTATTTTTTGGCACAAATCCCGATGTGCACGGGTTGTAGTGGAGCAGCCTTCGTATACACTTATTGTATATCTTGCAAGGTGTGTACAAGTGGAAAAATATTTATTTTTGTGTCTGGATTTATCAATCAGGGAAAGTAAGTCTGTATGGGGGAATGGAATAAGGCCCTCTCTGCAAGATTGCATAGGGTGAGGCAAATATTTCTCTAACATCGACAAGAAACAACAAGATCTTGAGTTCAAATTCATAAGTTTCGCATATGATGTATGATTGAGGTGTCATTTTTTGCAACACAGAGAGCATGGAGAGACACTTCTAGCGATATAATTGAACATCTTATTCAATCATTCTATCATTGTAATGGAAAATGAGTATGGTTGGGATAGAAATCTCTAGTGATGGATTTGACATTTCTAGGCCTCAAATTTTGATTCTGTGAGTTGTGTTGGAATGGTAATGGAAAAAATTATACGACTAACCTATTTTGGGGATGAAAAATCCAGTTTGACGAACACCAAAAAATTGCGCTCAAAGGAATTTTTTAATGAAATTTAGGGTCTCATTCTTGTTGTTGATTCACTCAACTTTAGTTCCACCAGTTCCTATGTCATCCCTATTGTATGTTCTCTTAGTTCATTCATTTGAGTTGAGTTAACATGTCAGTAGCATAAAATTATAAATCCAAAAAAATAACCAATTGACATTTGAGGTGCTTAACATGGTTTTGAAGTCAGGAAGATCGGTTTTCCTTTAAGATGCATTTCACGGCAATTGTAAGACCTACCTATGCTATGGTTAACCCATATGATGATAAATGGATCTTTCATGATCAAGGTTTGGTAATAAATTCCATAAGTGTAAAGTAAACAAGTTTGTATGGCACGCGTAATGCAAGATACTGGAAACACAAAAAAAATTGATTACGATTGTGACATGAAGTATATCATGTGATATAGGAGATCATTCACCAATTATCCATCTAGGCGTAGAAATATTAGTCATTATAAATTATAGGAGCTTCACTGATAGGGAAAATGAGACGCAGCTGAGTTGCACGAGAATAGGAGAGGTTCTAAGATGAAGGCGAGTCTAGTTGAAAGGGTCAATGTTGGTGAAATAAATAATATATTGTCGATGCTCATAGTGTCGATTCTCTTAGCAAGGCTTTCAATAGAAAAAAATTGAAAGGGGGCCCAATTTCTTCTCTTAGGTAAAATATAAGAGAATAAAACAGGGAGTTTGTTGTGCATGTGCAACAAATTGTGACACATTAGGTGAAGCCTAAATATATACTAGTCTTCCATAACATACAAGTAGAAAATGTAGAGGATCATAAAATTTCTTTTATGATAAAAAATTTCAGAGATAATATGCAGTTGTTACCTAAGAGATTCTACTATGGTGGTCTCCATGGTGATGCTTGCATCTCATCTAGTGAAGCTCTTCGGTTGTAAATAGAGGAAAAATTATAGTGAGATTTATTTTCTTAAACTGCATCGACGACTTAGGTTGGTATCTTCGTCATGGGGCTAACATAGGTTTGTGGTAAAGAAATATTTTTTTACCACATGCGTGTATATACACACACACACACACACACACACACACAAATTTATCCCTTTTTGCACCTAGCTACATAAATTTATCCCTTTTGGTTTTCATCATTTAGACTTCGACACTTCAACCTTCACCTAAGCATCTATTTAGTGTGTGGATGGTTTTACCATTGTTACAATATTCAAAAATAGTTATGATTCATTTTAAACAAAGATCACTAGTTCAACTCATAATCTAGGAAAGAGATGCAAGTTGACTTGAGCTTGTTTCTGGTGCAAAGGCACTTTCTGTAAAAAGACAAATGGAGGTGAGATATGTGTGCTCCATCAAATATAATGAGGAATTACAAGACAAGCATATATTAGAGAATGAATTTACTTCAAGGGAAAAGATGATGAAGAAATAAATACAAGATATGTCTCAAATTAGGAGAAGAACTTAACCCAAAAATAGGGATAATTTTAAGGATGGAAATATTTATTGCAATGTAGAAACATGGGATAATATTACTAGTCCTGAATGTGCAAAATGTAAAATGTTTGGCGATAGTTTTGTAAAAATATTCAAATTTCTAAGGATTCTATATAGTTTCTATATTTTTTTGGCGATTTTTAAGGTAAAATAATTTTATTCTATGGAATTTGGGTGATTCTTTTTTACAAAAAAAGGAAATTGGCGAATATTTTTTTGGGAAAAAACATGAAAATTATCCCATTGGAGAAATTTAGCCCCTAAGATCATCTATGCCCAAAACCCTGCTACAACTGAAAAATAAATCTTCAATAAATGATGATCAAATATATGCATTCAACAAAGGAAGTAAATTGAGAAAGAGATCATGGATGTAAGTCTTTCGAGCAACTTTCAAGGATGTTCATGCATTCCAACCAATAAGAAGTTTGTACCCTCTTGATAAGAATTATCCGTGTGAAAGCTTATACATGTATTATTTAATTCAGATGGGCTTTAGTGATAACACTGGCTGAGAATTGCATCTCTTTTCATGATTTTATGAAAACTACCATCTCATCTCCATAGCTTTGTGCTCTGATAAATAAGGATTTGAAATAGATTTTGTTAGTTTCCCCCCATATTACTTTTCTTTAGCCACATGAGATATTGACCCACCCTCTATCACTTTCATCTCTAAAATGTATGCTATAACATGACATGCTCAGTTAACCATAGTCCCAATTGTGAATTTGTACCTACATGGACAAATCATTCGAGACATGAGATTGATTTCAGCTCATAAATTTCATAAATGACTCAAAACAATCATGTGTAGAGGGTTTAAAGGTAGAATCCCAAAAGTAAGTTTGTGAATAAAGTTTTTGGGTGAAATGTTTCATGATCGGGTTAAATTCTTTGAGGTCATGTGTCTTCATTGATCCATTTCATTCTCTCCAGGTGAGCATAACCTTCCATGGTCAAGATCTACATACAGGAAAAAAACACATATCACCGATTTGAACTTGTGACCAATGATTCAGATTGCTTTATTAGTCAATGTAAAACATACATGTTTAAATAGTTACAAGATCTAATAAAAGGTAATTTTGAATAAGATAACTCCCACCCTGAAAAGTATGTTCATAGAGATATCAGTCATGATACAAAAATGAAGAATGTATCCAAGATATCATGGAACACTAAAGAAAAAGATGAATCTTCATATAAACTAGGAAACTTACATGTTGGGTTGTATGAAATTGCAATGTGAGTATTACCAATTCCTATTGCCAAGATTCCAATAGAGAGACAAAGTACACTTAGCTTAAATGTTGGTCTATCGAGTGGAACCTCTCTTGCAGGAAATACATGACTATGGAGAACCAAGGAACATACATCTATCTTGTCACTCGAGATGATTAGGAAAAGAAAACGAACTTAAACTCAATTGGTGCAACAGACAACATCAAAATGTTTGTGTGTATGTTATTTGCAATCTAAAGTTTNAAATACATGACTATGGAGAACCAAGGAACATACATCTATCTTGTCACTCGAGATGATTAGGAAAAGAAAACGAACTTAAACTCAATTGGTGCAACAGACAACATCAAAATGTTTGTGTGTATGTTATTTGCAATCTAAAGTTTCAGGAACACTCTTTTTATAGAAAAAAAAACACTTCGATGTCCATACTCAACATACATTGTTGTGAAAGAGTAAAGGTACAAAGGTCCTAATCTACTATAAAATTTTGAATCTCTTTTGAACAACTCGATAATAATCCTTTTGCATTCTTGGAATCAACTCCATCATAAAAGGTTTGGGCCTGTAGAAAATCATACCTGAAGAGAATGCTTGTAATGAAGTTTTAGCTTACTAGTATTTGTTTAGATAACCAAGAGGACAAACCCAAGATATTGATGTATCAATCATTGGTCTATAATCCTTTATGAGAAACACAGCCATAAAAACATTGGTCAATAGGGATTGCATAAATGTTGTGAATTATGGATAGTAAGGTCATGGACAACTGATATAGTTCCTTCAACTTGGTTTCCATCCTCCCCAAGTTGTAAAGTATTCCTAAATAGATATTCTTTCA
>SNQJ01S0058088.1:62604-87195 GCA_010110895.2 Picea sitchensis
TTAGTTAATTAGGTAATCAACACTTGTAAGGACCAAGCGAAGTCCACATGCAGCAAGGTGACACATAATTCATTAAAACATTGGCACACTTTCACTCATTCACACACAAAAGTCACTTATCACTCACATAGTTTTCTTCTCGAAAAGTGGAGGTCAAAGTAAGTTTCCTCCCAAGGGATTCCGAAACACCCCACCCTTTTCTTGACAAAACTATCCACTCCCATTTAAAATTCAACAAGGTTGGTTCACACCCCCAACCTCCCAAACAACCACATCTAATTTTTTTCTAAAAACTCACTAAGTTTTCCTCCATAGGAGATGGAAAAAGAAATTTTTTAGTCTAGGTAGGATTTCGGGGATAAGCATCCAAATAACTCCCCATTATCTAGTTCTCACATTGTCAAAACCATAGAAGTTGTCAAATAGGGAACTAAAAATCCTCCAAGTCAAGTGTTCCTAACACCATAAGTCAGGGAGATACCCACCTCTTGGACGAGATCCAGCCCGTGACCCATTTCTTAGGCCGAAAATCTAAATGTCGTACTTTGACCGAGGTGCCTAGTGACCAAATTTTAGGACATCTACCCAAGTGGAAATTGTGGGCTGAAATTGAACCTTGATCGGATTTTGTGTGGCTATTGGGAAATATCACCATCTCTTTCAGGATATGCCCCCTTTACGCCTCATTATAACCGATTATTTTATCCTTCACTAGTTTCTCTTCCGGTGACTTTAGACCCCACTGTTGAGCACTATTAGAAGGTCCAGTGTTATTTGAGAGGAAGGACATTACGTCTTTTAGGACATGAGCATTTTTTTTTCTTTGATTCCCTACGCGAACAAAACCACCTTATCCACATATATGCTACTTTTACTTTATGTATGATGCACTTCTGATTACATGGTGATTTAGATATATATTGTGCTAAGTTCAAAAAATTACAACAAAGGCTCTTGTTTCTTTATTACTCTCACCACCATTTGCACACATTCACTCAACTAGTTGGACATCATAGGGGGCCCATAGAATCCCCATCATTCCATATGCTTGCTAAATATCCCTCCTATCTTAGGGGGAGTGTCTGGTCTTGCCCACTCATTGGCACCACCTTCTCACACTCCAGTGACTGCCACTGTCTTAGGATCAACCTAGTTTGGTTCCACATTACTTGGGTCCACTTCCCAAGGTCCTTCGTCCACTTTCTCTCCTTTACATGGAAGTGGGGGGTAATCTTCCTCTCAAGGGGGAAGTACCAACCCACCTATCCCCCGTCAAGGGTCAGGTTCATAGAACACTCATACCATGGCTGGAGCTAATCCTCAACCAACACTCCTGATGCCATATTTGGCCTCTCTTAACATACCCAATCTAAGCAAACTTACCAATGATCCTATACTGCATGACCCCACATGGCCTGCAATGCCCACCAAACAACCTTCAGACATCCCTAAGTTTGAAGGAAAGGCAAGTGATGACCCTACCAATCATGTCATGACTTTCCACCTATGGTGCTCTTCCAACAACATTATGGATGATTCCATCAGACTTAGATTATTTCAACACACACTCACTAGCCCATCGGCCAAATGGTATGTAGATGAAAAATTGGGGTCCCATGCGACTTTCGAGTCCTTAGCCAAAGCATTTTTTACCTTTTTCCAATTACCAATCCGCCATGACAATGGTCTAGAACTACTCTCTAATTTCAAACAAACCTTAGCAACACACATCGCTGATTACATTCACGAGTGGCATAGACGACATAGTTTGTGCAAAGCAAAAACCACCAAACAATAGTGTCTTGACTGGTTTCTTAGATCACTCGTCTCTCTCCTCAGTAAGGATGTAGCTTCCACCTTCCCTCAATCCAAAGAAGAAGACATCAGTAAGGCTCAACAATATGACCCCATCTACTCACAATCAGGGTACTTATACACAGTACTTCCTGATCTCCCAAAACTTGTGTCGTTTGGCCAAGACAAACCTAGGATGTCTCACTCAGCAGACGAATTGATTGGTAATACCACTCACCACGGTCCACAACCCCAACAACCACCAATGTATGGCACACCTCAATATCCGTCGGCATATGGGGGACCTCTTATTACCCCCCAGCCCCTTATCAACCACCATACCATGTTGCTATGCCTCCACCTATCAGTGGGCCACCACTGACACCCCCCATACACCCACCTATTCAAACAAGTTCTGGTACCCCCTCTACCTTAGCTTATAGTACTAGAAAAAGTGCCACGCCTTCCTATGTACCTTACGGATCGTTACCCCCACAGGATCTATACTTTCCATTTCCTGGTCCCCCACAACCCATGGATCCCCCACATCCTCACGCTCAAGTGAATTTTTTTCAACCCTCTCCCATTCAGCAATATCAAAATTTTGAACAACTGAATACGAAAAATCCAACCCACCCGTCGAATAATGCCAACAAGAAAGGAAGAAATAGGAACAACAACAACCCAGGTCAAGGTGGGAATCAACCCTAGCAGAACCAACCTACTGGGGGCAACCAAAACCAAGGGAATCAGAACTCCTAGGGGGGAAATAACAATAGGCGTCAAGGGAGAAATAACAATACTGTCAAAACCAACTTCCCTTGTGCCCTTTGTAGTGAGTTCGGTCATTATACTCATCATTGTAGTGAGTTCGATCACATACTCATCATTGCCCCAAATCGTTGATTTCAAATGGTCGAAAGACTCAGGCAATCTACCAAATCCTCAAGACGCTTCTACCCCTCAATGTAATTCCCACAACAACAATGCGTGCAACAACCCCCCACAACCATGTTGCAAGATCCCATTCCACACCAAGGTGTGATGAACACTCAACAAGATATACAACCTTACCCCACCATAGTTGGGACAATACCTCAACCCAAAAAAATCCAGCAGATCACATACTATCCTCTCACCTGAGGGGAAGAAATCCTTCAGAACATGTAATCACAATACCATGCACCCGCTGAGTCTCCTCCCATTCTCCCATAAACAATCTCTCCATCAACGGGACCCCCATTGGTGATCTCAGAATTCTTAATGTATAACCACCTTCGTGATCCCTGTCATCCTGCATTGTGCAGGAATGTCCACAACCCAATAAAAGTGGAAGCTCATAATTATATTTTGGTTGACGACTTAGCACAATCCCCACCATGTCAGCCTTAGAGGTCCTTCAAACTTGTCCCACTTAGCGAAAATCACTACTTTCTTCTTAAGTACACCCCGCTGATACTCCCTCATCACATTTGATCTCGACACCGGAGAACCTCGACTCTTACTCTAATCACTTTTCAAATACCAGTAAAAAATTTGGAACATTATTAGTTCACTGCATCATCGATGAAGGCGCATACACATGCATAATGCATGTCCAAAACTGTATGGTAGAAAATTGGTTCCCCCAAAATCATACCATCTTCCATTACATTAATAGCTTATGATGTACTACCATCGCTCAAGGGATCTCCCAAAATGTCCCTATAGAACTCGGGAAAGACCATTCTTATTGACATTGAAGTTATCGACACCCCACTTGATTATAATATCATGTTCGATCATAGCTACATGTACACTATGAAGGCGCTCTCTTCCTTCTTCCCCAATGATGATGTTCCCCATAACGGAAGCAAGATTGTTACCATTGACCAAGTCTCCCATTACGAGCCTAACTCCTTCCGCCAACATCGATGACATTCTCCTCTCATCCACACAAGTCATGACGCATACCCACTCATCGAAATGGATCCCGGATTTTCAAAGACCCATCATTGTTAGAACCTTACCACAGTGCGCCACCGCTTATTCATCCTTCCAACTAAGTATGTTGTATCATCCAATGGAACTCATATAGTAGATAATTCCTTCCTCCTAGTGAGGCTTATATCATATATGACATCCCACTAGTCGCGAGCTCCCCTCATGAGCTTCCCAACTCACGACTCCACACACGAGTCCACCCTCTCCCCAAGGCTATATCCCAGTTGTAGGCCATTAGTTCCCAAGCCATTACTCAAATCTTCTTACCCTCCACTAGGCTGCAGCAAGATTTGCAAGTAGCAAAGAATTTACACTTCCTAATATGGTGTTAGAAATTCCAGCTTGGTATTTACATCCGTAGATGGTCCTTCGCCCTCCCTTCCTCCTCAAATGGAAGGCTGTAGGAATCCCAACGATGATTCCCATACCACTCCCACCATAAATTTCACCCCCACTCACTCACCCTCCCCGCCACAATCAAGTGTGTGAAAGAAGAAGGGGATCCCACACCCCACTTCTGCCTAACCTCCTTCATGCCATGTGAGCAAGATGGACACCAAACCAAGAAATGACCATCTCTCAGGAGTTACTGAACTTGATTCCACTCAATCAAACTCCATCCACACTTGAACCGAGTACTACCGCTACCACCCCTCATTCAAGTAGTAGTAAAGGGTTGTGAACCAAATTTGCTTGTGCTATATGTTCAAAATATGGCCATTATACACACCATTGCCCAAAACTACAAATTGTTTTAAGTGTATTAGTCAGAGTGCTTCAAAGTTTCCGTAACCTTAACCCAGCCTACATCATCCTCCCAAAATCACTAACATCCATTATGTTAGAGCTTCAGTCAATGAACGTATGAGGTGCCCTTTCTCTCTATGTGAATCCTTAGATCATTTTACATACCAATGTCTTATGATCATTGAATATAGGTAACGCCAATTAACCCTGATTTAAACCCCGACGCCCCCTCCAGAATCGATGGTCAACCTTACCTCATCACTAGATATTCTTCATATTCCTAAACCCAGGGCACTCCCGACAGTCTCCATGGTTCTTGGATGACCAAGTATGAGGATTCACCCCCAAATCCCCCCAATTCTCCCATTCATTTCTCCACGGAAATTTTACATCCAACCACCACATGTACCCTCAGTACTTGATATTTGGTTTATGTCGAAAGGAACCATCGCAATCTCATTGCATCATTCCCACTTCTTCTTCACCTAAAGGCCACCACACGGCGACACAATCGATATATCACCCTTTTAGACCCCTTGTATTCCCACAAATTTCATTGTGATGAGGACATACCGAGGAACTAACACCCCTCGACCACCCATGGATGCCTCCACCATCATGCCTCTTCCACCTGAAGCCTCCATGCCTCCTAATCCACACCCCATAATTGCTAAATAAACCAAAGATTTTGTATCCCATCAGGGCATACCCACCGTTCAATAACCCCATTCCCACCACGCGAAGAAGGCAACATGGCCAACATTTCCACTATCAAACTGAAGCATTTTATCAAAACGTGAGTCGCTTGAGGGAATTACCATTACGCCGCTGCATCACTTCAAGAAATCATCACCTTGCGTAACTCTTCCAAGAATATCGTATATTTTTGCCTGGTCATGCTGCTACGTAAATGCTTGGCCTTTGATTCTCGACCACAACACAGACATCGACACTTTGGACGTATTATAACCCTACCAATAAACAACGGACTAATTAACTCCATCCAAAGTCGTGCGCTATAAAAGATGATTGACAAGTTACACGTTTCCATTTTCATTTACCCCATCGCCTATATATCATGTTTCAAACCCTACACCCATTAACAAAAATAGGGTACTCAACCATCTGGTATAGACTTTCTAAATCTCAGACCACAAACTTAAAGACAATTTTCCAACGCGCTTTATCGATCAAATTATCGACATGTGTGCAAAGCACGAGGTTCTATAATTTCCGCGGATGGTTTTCTCTCAAGTTATAATCAAATCCAACCACCTTGTGGATCAATACAAAACCACATTCACTACCCCTTGGGGTACCTTTTTGTCATATCGTGGTCATGCCATTTGGCTCAAAAGAGTCAAGAACTTTCCAACATGCTATGACATATATTTTTCATGATCTGGCTCTTATCATCCTTGCCTACTTGGATCTAATTCTCATAGCTCGATTCAAGAAGCGCACCCAAACACCTCGATGATTTACGAATCATCTTTCAACAGTTGTCGCCGGCATAACATCTCTTGAACCCTCAAGGGCAAGAGCCATCACCGCAGGCATCCTCCTCAAATTATCGCTTCCCCAGCAGGTGGTATTGCTACCATGGACTCCCCTCAAGTCCGCTTTTCATCATGTAAATTCCACTTCCCCTCGAATTTACGCCAACCTTATAGTCATAAGGAAAAGCTAACTTCCTAATGACGCATTTGTCCTAGACTATGCCAATTGTGCACACGGTTTCTGATATTATTTAAGACATCCCATTTCACCGGGATGAACATGCCCAAAAATAATTTGACAATATTAACACCATGGCGCTTTCCAACACCCTTTAATCGCAACTGACTACAATCACGACTACATCCTCTTTTACATATCAAGATCCGTTGTTCGCAGAGCGTAATGCTATTCAAATAGGAGATGATCATCATGAGCATGTCATTTACTACATTATTAAAAACCTTTCAGGGCCACCATTGAATTATAAACACGAAGATAAACTCACCCTCGCAGTCATCCCCATAGCTCCGAAAATTGTATCATTATATTCTTCTTCGAACTATCAAGGTTGTAGCAGATTCCAACCCTATGCAATACTTGCTTAGCCGGGCTGCAAATTAATGGCAAATTTGCTCGATGGATCATATCCTTCAGAGTATGATCTTGAATTCTCAACAACACCCAAGAGAAAGAAAGCTCTCATCCTTGCCGAACTTGTCATGGCCTTTCCCTCTGACACACCTAGTGCTCCCGTCAATACTGACTTTCATGATGAGCATCTCTTTTACATCACTTCCTTTATGACCCTTGCACGATGATCTTCTCATCTACCTTCGAACCCAAAAGTTTAGTAACCACCTCTCATGAGACAATCGTCGTCATATCCAATTCACCGTGCCCCCATTCCCCATGGAAGACATCTTATATCGATTGGTGGGGTCGACACCATACTGGCCGATGTGTTTCAATTCTCCTATTGATGAGGCCGATAGAGTCTTATACGACTGCCACAGTGGCGCATGCAGAGGTCACCTATATCACATGTCCACTCCACAAAATATCATTCAGGTGGGTTATTTTTTGGCCCACATTGTTTCACAATTTCATTCACACCGTGAAATGATGTGAGAAATTTCATCTTTACGCCAACAAAGCACTAGCACCACCTTCTTATTCATCCAAATATTACCGCCGGGTCCCTTCAGGTAAGTATCGACTTCATGATCCTGTAACTCTCCGCCAGCGGGGAGTCACAAATACATTGTTGTTGCATTCGACATTTCAAAATACGGAAGCTATGCCCACCAACAATATCGTTGACATCATAAATGCTTTTCTTTAACCACGCTATATCCCTCTTTGGAGTACCACTCAAACTAGTTTCGATCATGGGAAACACCTCGAGAATGAGATTTTCATCAAAATCTCATCTCGTTAGATCTCCCAACAGTTTTCCTCAATTATATTACCTCTCAGCCTAATCTGGATACTAAAGCAAGCATCAAGGTCCTCAAGACCTAAGGTTACAAATAAGATACAATGCAAACATAAAGACAAATTGGCATCATATGTTATTTTACACGCTATGGGCTTACTGTACGGCCATGAAAATGACCACTGGTTTCAAACCATTTCATCTAGTCCATGGGGTTGAGGCCACTCTTCCCATCAAGTGTGAAATTCCCACACTATGCACAACTATTGAGCTATTATCTGACACTGCTCCAATGGAGAATCGTTTGTTGAACTTAGAGTCCCCGGATGAAGATTTGCCTATTATTATAGAATAATGAGGTGCGAATGATGGTCAGCACACCTTTATTCACCATGTTAACCTTCGCCATTTCACGAAGGCGACCTCATTCTTACTTACGATATTTCTCACGGTACCTTTGGTCATGGAAAATTCCAAATACTATGGCATGTCCCCTACATTATCCAACATTGCACATACATCCTAGCTCTCTCCCGGCTCTCTCAAAGAACCCATCAATGGGTTATAATTAAAGAAATTTTACCAGAGCCATACCACTTAGGTTATTTCTTTGTCAGTAAGTTTTTAATATTTTTTTCCATCCCTCATGTCTAAACTATCATTTGTGCTATTGATGGATGCTTCCTCCACCAGCCTACCACATCGGCCATACCGACGGGCGCCAACCTGGACACAAAATCTTGCTTCGACAACTTTGGGCCCTCTATATACCCTCACATGAAATGCTCCATTCGAGCGACATATGTTTGGGTTCGTACCACCAACAACCAACCTCAATACATTGCCATCATTGGCCTCCTCACCGATGCCCAACATCATCATATTATTCACCTTAGCTGTGATTTCTATCAACTAGTTTGCTTCTCCAACTCAAGAATGTGGTAACTGACGGGTGATCTGTGCCTCTTTCGCAATTACCTGTAGGTTAGATTATTATGTCGACATTTCGATTCCATTACATATACATTTATTCCAAGACAATTGAATCAAGTTATAGATAACTTAGCTAACATTATGTTAGACCGGGTATATCATACCTAAGATAAATTTTACACATACATAAAATATCAAAACCCTGTCACAACATATACATCATCAAGACATTTAACAAAACACATAAACATCAATATCTCAAAATGTGTATACTCATTTATATATAAAATGGTCCACAATGCTATCCAAATGTTTACATACAAAATACATCGTGATCCATTGTGCTAGTGGGAAGAACCCTCGGTACAAATGGGCTCAAATGTTTTATATACAAATACATAGTGCTCAATCGCCAAAGCACTTCCATCACACCCACTGACCACCACTAATCCATTGAGTCGCAAGGGACCCATACACCCTCACACCCATCATCGGCCACATAAGCAACCATGCGCTTAGAGCATCCATCGCCTGGGATGTTCTCAATGCATCGGAGCCCGACACATGAAGTTCACCGAATAAACCGCCCACCGTCACTAGCCATCCCTGTAGGTAACATCCGCTCCACTTGTAGGGGCATTCCCCAAAAAGGGAACCCAACCCGCATATAGGGTCCTCCACATCAGAGGAAGGCACCTACTTCCCCACACCATAAAACAACAATGTGTCTAGACTCCACATCCGATAAGAAACTCAGGAGATACCTCAGGCTCGTGACAATGGGCACTTGAAGAAATTCAAGATCCCACGCTGCCAAAGTAGCACGCACTGCATCCTCAATCACCACGGTATATCCCTCAACTGACCAATCCCGCTTCTTGCTAACCGACAGACAATGCACAATGATCGCTTGTAGACACATAAAAAAATCCTAGGTTAGCCACCTTGACCATCACAAATAGTAAAAAGATAAGTTTTACACCCACCGACCTTGCCCATACCTAAGGCTATTAAAACTCATTAGGCTAAGATTATATGTACTTGTTTACTCCCACAGCGCCAAGACGTATGATTGCTCACTCCATTGTGTACCCGCGTCGAGTCCATCTCTACAAGGCAGTATTAAGCACGCCACACCTCTATTGTGGGTATTCCTTCCATAAAGCCTCATTAAGAATATTGTGTATGATTAAAGCGCGTCTGCCCACTATACACAACCGGGCCAAGACACATGTAATACGTATCTATACAATAAGTGCAATACATAATGTGCAACTTTAGTCCTTTACAAGCTCCCCCCATGAGCGCCTATCCGTGATGTATGTGCACGACTTGTGTGTGCATATTTCCAGATCGCCAGTAACTTGGGGCCCACATCCCTAAAACCCCATGTACGGCCCTCCATACAAACCCTACCCAAAAAAAGAAACCCTAACTACTATTAAGGAGGATGAGATCACTAACTTGACTCTCACAAATACCAGATCGGTCAACTCAAGCTCCCATAATCTCCAAATCTCCTCTCAATACCTCTCGTCCAGCCACTCTAGCAGCAAGTACAAATGAGGTGGAAATGTACCCCACGTATATATATATATTCTTTCCTCCAAACTTAAACACCATTCGGAGCTCCTGATGTCTCATCAGTTTTGATCTGTCTTTATCCATGGGATCAACATCCCATCATTCGCTACCACAATGCACATTCCCAGCCACTTTTTATCCTTAGCCCCTCGGGTGCAATCCATTTTTCATACCCCATCCAAAATGATGCTCATGCTTAAAGTTATCAAATAATGCTTGTATGTTCGATTCTCTCTAGATATTGTTCAATGGCCCCAGATTTGGTTTTCATGTGTAGTGTATTTCTTGTCACCGCACATCAACGCTTCACCCTTCCTTTACGTATATAATCAACACTAGCATGTAATCATTCCCCTAAAATCTCACTTGCATCTCTAGTCACACCCTCTCAAATTTTCCTTTAGGATCCCCAACTCCGGCTCTACAGTACCGACACCTCCATTTTCATCTTCGGTACTATCACCCTAGTAATCTCTCCCCACATGAGTTGTCCTATTCATAGCACCCTTTTTCACATTAACACTCATGTTGTTTTTTCAACCCTTTAGGGATGGGAGTCCCGATAGTCTTACATTATGTCGCAAATCAAATCTCAACCTCCTTCTCCTCATTTTGCTAGCTTCCCACCGGACTCCCAGATTATCTCTTCAAGGTTCTATTTTTATAGACCTTCAGTATCATGAACCTCCATTTCATCCACAATTAGTTTGCCCATCTGCGAACCTTCCTTCATTTCACCTACCTCATACTTAAAACCCACCCATGGGGCACCCACCCCCCACCGCTATCCAAACAAATTTTCCCCCATAGGCCAAATCCATTTTACATTGGCACCCATTTCTAGATTTGTACACTCATCCCAAATTATTCTTTATTTATTGTACAAAACACCTTGGTTTCCAAAAGATTTACATTGTCTTTTGTCGCCACCTTTGACCCATCTTCTTCCCTTTTTGGCAAACACAAACCATGCTTCGTGCTTGGTTGGGGAACTCCTTATCATCTACCCTTGTTGACATCATCAATATCCTTTGAGTATCCCATAGGTCACTTACATCTACCCTCTGTTTGTTCACTTTGTCCCTCCTCTGGTACAACTTATCCCACGCCTTGTTGTCCCTCTAACACCTCGACTTAGTTGAATGGTTGCGACCACTTATACTTCTCACATATATCCTCAACCAAGGGTATTCTTGAGTCTCCACACATCTTGACTTTGACCATGTACCTCCTCTAGTTCCTAACCTCACCTAGTAGATTTCATAAAGCCATTTTCTTCTGGGAATCGGCCCCTTTGTTGACATCATCACAGTTTTCTAGAAGGGTGACAAGATCTTGATTCTCATTACCCATCCAATGAGAGATCTTGATGGTACGTGAGGACCATAATTATTCCTCACACATTGGACCCCATAACATTTGACTTCAACACTTTTACATGTTACAAAGTTGGGTCTTACTTTGTGACTATTGCAGCTATTTCTTATATTTGTTGAAGACTGAATCGGCTAGGCTATCACCTACATAACTGGTGTGATATTTCTTACAGACAACAGCCACTCCACCGCTTAGAGTATAGTTCCTTCACGTAATTGTTCCTTTTATCACAACCACCCCTGGGACATGCTTGTTGGTCTCTGGATTTATAACATTTTCTCCGGTTCTTTGAAGATATTGTTTACTCCGAAGTCTTTTGTTACAAATGGAATTCTTCCTGCGGCTATTCGCTCCCATTACACATATATGTTACGGTGTATACAGAAATCATGAAGTGCCTAAACCACAAATGAGCTAAGAATTCAACTATAAATGCAACAATAATCCTCTCTGCATGAGAATATCCGAACTTTGCAAAAATGCGTGGTGTTGTATTTGTGGTGGATAATACTTATAAGTATGTTATGTATGATGGGTTGAAACATATCAGAGGCTCCACACATCAATGTATTCTCTTTTTTATAAAGCTTATGGTATGATGGGTTGGTGAATTGGATATATAGCATATCCTTCTAAAGTCAAGGGCCTTGGAGCACAACTGCTCAAAACGCAGGATAATATCCCAATATGTGCTTCAATCATTGGACAAAAGCTTGCTCAGTATTCACTGGAGCTTGGCCCTAAATGGGTGAAGGAAAGGGTTCAAAAGTTAAACAGAGATACAATTTTGGATGCACTATCACCTCTTGGTGCAAATGTCAGAAGGGGCGACAAGGAGCAATTTATCTCTCGGGCAAAGTTACCAAGTGGTGCTTCTGATTATGTTGAAGTTGTTAAATGGCTTGCAAAAGACATGGGGTTATTTTTATCCCCTGTAGTGATAGTGGAGGACCGGGGTATGTTTGTGTTCCATTTGGTCCAAGGGAATGCTTTCTTCTTAATTTTCAGGGTAGAAAGATCTCTTCGGCTAATATTATTCAAGATGTGTATTTTATAATGCAAATTGTTAAGGTCATCATTTACTTCAGCTTCTAGGGTTATTGGGCAATATGCAAAATGCCACCATTATAAATACCATGATAGTTTGACTCTGAACAACTAAATAGAGTGCTCTGTGATTTGAGGAGGAATCACTATAGCTAGACCTTTCCTTGACATAATAGTTGGCACCCTCTGCCACTTCACAAATCCGTGCATGTATAACGCAAGGGAGAAAACTTTTTGTTAAGCATGAGATAAAGGAAATATTTTAAATCGAAATATGTGTGTTGGACTTTGAATCGTTGGTTCTCAACGATCCACTCAACAACTGGTATCAAGCAGATTCACGCATGTGTAAACGCAGGGAAGAAAACAGTTTTGTCAAATAGATGTAATCTCATGACATGGGTAAAGGCAATCTTAAATCGATTGGTTATGTAAAATGTGTCTCATTCTCCGATGATACTCTTAAAACCGTTTTGCAACTACTTGTTTATCTAGGGCGCAAAATCCATGCATTGTAGGGGATCTGAAACATTATATACAGAGTTGCTATGCTGATCGAAAGCGTATATAAATTAGATGGAAGGAATTTGTGAATAGATATGGAGGATAATGTTCAGAGATAGAGAACAAAAGATAGATAGTATGTCAAACAGAGTATAGAAATATATTGGCAATGATAGATAGTTTTTCATCTGGTATTTGCATTGTTCTTCTTTGAATAAAATAATCAAAGCCGCTTCATTTATTTTTCCTCACATTATGAGTTTGTTGTTAGTTATATTTAATATGCATTGAGTGAGCCAATTTGTGGACAGAGGAGGCAGGTCCCCCTTCAATTGAGACAGAGATGGAGTTGTACGATTAGTATAGTTTTTTTTAGATCCATATTTGAATAGTATCTTTCAGCAAGAATGAGATTCTAGTTTTCAATTTCGATTGCTCATTAATTTAGTAATGCAAAGCAATAGATGTGAGCGTGAGATTTATGTTAAGTTTCATTCCATTACAATATATATTTCTAAGTGAGTGAGGAGTGATAAGTAGCATGTTCGTTCTGTCTCTCATTGCTAATTTTCAAGAAAGCTTTTATATGTTTCAGCACATCTTATGATTAGTGCGTAACTAGAGTAAGTACAGAGTTTCTTTCCGCAAGTTTATTTTAGCAAGGTAGATTGCCTTGAAATTCTTTAAAACCCCTTCCACCCCTGCATTTCCCTCGTGGTTGGTTCCTCTAAGTCTACCTTCCGGGGTTGACAATTAAATTTTGATTCATATGTTATATATTCAGCTCGACATTCGTCGCTAGTCGGGGAGGTACCAAAAGGATTGGAGAGTGGTAATCATCAGCATTTATTTAGAAGTAAAGAGTGCTTTCAAATTCATTAGTGTGCAAGTGGTTCATTTCAGTAGTATTAGATTACATTCAACAAGTTTTCATTTTAGTAGATTTTATTCAACAACAACAGAGTCTTGATTTCAGTAGTATTAGGTTTGATTCAGCAGTTGAGTTCATCAGGATAAGAGGGTGTGCATTTGATTCAATAGAAGCAAATTTCCATTCAGGAAGAGTGCATTTCATTTTATTTCAAGCTAGTGTGGGTTTCAGAATTATTATCATTTGATGTGACTTTCAAATTTTTAGCAAACCACCTACCAAAAGAAAAATCACAAAATTGACTAATGGATTCAAGATTGAAATGAACGGAAGAAGAGATTTCATGAAACTCACATCTTTGCATGAACTTGAAGAGACTGCAAATTAAGAGATGGAGGAGGAAAGTCAATTGATTTGGTTCTGTAGGAACACCTTTGCCAGCCTACAAAAAACAATGAGCAATTAGAAACTCCAGTAGCAAAAGAACATGGTATGTATAATCATATTGAATTACGGCTCAAATATACCTACAACCTTCGTGATGTTTCCTCCTCCTCCTCCTCCCAATCACTTTGAAATCAAGCAAACCTGCTGTCACTCATCATACCTTTGTAATTATACATCTATATCTTCTATCAAAGGGCATGAATTCATTATTGATTCTGCTAAGACGGTGACTACATTGGTTATTTGCCTTCCATACCCTAAAGAAATGTCTCTTTTCTTTAAGTAGGTAGGTAGGTAGGATAGTGAATAAATATCAAAATCTTTGAATAGTTTATATGTTTGCTGCAATAAAAAAGCATCAGTTGAAATAAAAGTGATTGAAGATTTTCCATCTAAATGATGAATGAATGAGTTGACAGCATATGCTCATAATATAGGGGTTCTTCTCAGCATTTCCTATTAATCAAGATGGACAGCTCTTTGGGACTGCTAACATTCTATTACCAAAGTGCTGCTGTTAAAAGGTGAATTCGCTTTTGCATGAGGGACATGCAAAGGCTAGGCATAGGGGATGTTGGGCTCCGGATTTATAATATTTTCTCGCTGGTTCTTGAAGATATTGTTTACCCTCCTCAAGTATTTTGTTAATAAAATGGAATTCCTTCTGTGCTATTCATACTGCTACACATATATGTTCTGTTGTATATAGAAATCATGAAGTTCTTCCAAAACCACAAATGAGCTAAGAATTCAACTATAAATGCAACAATAATACTCTTCTGCGGAGAATATCTGAAATTTGCAAGAATGCAGGGTGTTGGCTTGTAGTGGATACTACTCTGTAAGTATTTTATGTATGATGGGTTGAAATATACTTGTAGAGGATCCACACATTATCAATGTATTCTCTTTTCTAAAGCTTATGGTATGATGGGATGGAAAATTGGATATATAGCATATCCTTCTAAAGTCAAGGGACTTGGAGCACAACTGCTCAAAACACAGGATAACATCCCAATATGTGCTTCAATCATTGGACAAAATCTTGCCTCAGATTCACCGGAGCTTGGCCCTCGAATGGGTGGAAGGAAAGGGTCTAAAAGTTAAACAGATATAATTTTGATGCACCACACCTCTTGGGTACCGCTTGTAAAGGGCGACAAGCAATTTATCTCCAAGCAGTTACTTCAAGTGGTGCTTCCGATGATGTTAGTTGTTAAATGGCTTGCAAAAGACATGGGGTTATTTTTTATCCCTGGTAGTGCTAGTGGAGGACCTGGGTATGTTCATGTTTCATTTGGTCCAAGGGAATGCTTTCTTCTTAATTTTCCAGGTAGAAAGATCTCAAAAATATTATTCAAGATGTGTATCTCATAACGCAAATCATTAAGGTCATCATTTACTTCAATTTCTAGGATTATTGGGCACATGTGCAAAATGTACCATTATAAATAATTAAGATAAGTTTTGACTCTCGAATACTAAACAAAGTTCTCTCTCGGTGGATTTGAGGAGGAATCACTATAGTTGAACTTTGAATCGTTGGCTCTCAACAAACACTCAACAGCTGGCATCAAGAAATCCGTGCATGTATAACGCAAGGGAGAAAACTGTTTGTTAAGAATGATGCTACTAAATCGAAACATGAGTGCTGGACTTTGAATCGTTGGTTATCAACGAGCACTCAACAAATTGGCATCAAGAAATCATGCATGTATAAAACCGGGGAAAACTGGTTGTCATATATGTAGTCTCATGACACAGTAAAGGAAATCTTTTAATCCATTGGTTTATGTAAAACGGTCTCATTCTCCAAAGTTGATACCTTTTAAAACTGTTTTGTAACTACTTGTTTATCTAGGGTGCAAAAGCCATGCATTGTGGGGGGATCCGAAACGCTATATACAGAGCTGCTATGCTCAAGAAAGGGGAGAGGATTTAGATGGAAGGAATTTGTGAATAGATATGGAGGATAGTGTTCAGAGATAGAGAACAAAAGATAGATAGTATGTCGAACAGAGTATAGAAATATATTGGCAATGATAGATAGTTTTTCATCTGGTATTTGCATTGTTCTTCTTCGAATAAAATAATCAAAGTCGTTCATTTATTTTTCTGTCATTATGAGTTTGTTGTTAGTTATATTTAATATGCATTTATGAGCCAATTCAAGGGACATGCTGGAGGTGGCCCCCTTCGATTGAGACAGAGCTGGAGTTGTACGTTTAGTATAGTTTTTTTTTAGATCCATATTTGAATAGTATCTTTCAGCAAGAATGAGATTCTAGTTTTCAGTTTCGATTGCTCTTTAATTTAGTAATGCAAAGAAATAGATGTGAGAGTGAGATTTATGTTAAGTTTCATTCCATTACAATATAGATTTCCAAGTGAGTTAGGAGTGATAAGTAGCAGAAGTTAAAACAATGTTCCATGTCGTTAATTTTCAGTAAAGCTTTTATATGTTTGGAAGCACATCTTATGATTAGTGCAGAACAAAGTAGAGTACAATAGCTTCTCTTCCAGCTAGTTTCTTTTAGCAGTTCAGATATTAGTTTGACATTCTTTAAACCCCTTCTTCAACCCTGCAGATTGTGGCCGGGTTCCTCTGGCCCACCTTCCCAAGTTGACAATTAAATGTTGATTCATATGTTATATTGCAGTTTGGATAAAGGTCAGAAGTTGTCTACATCAACACATCATTCCTCTTTGAGGTTACATGACACGGCATGGGGCATGCCCACTTCGCTTGTATTAATAAATATTTTTACACCTTATGAAGGTCGTAGTTCTACAAGTTCCCTCTCCCTCCAACTGGTAAAATCTCGACAATCCCACTATTTCTCTCTTACAACAGTACTCTGAGAAGAAACATTGATGGATTTTGGCTATACATATGCTCCTAACCTCCCACATCAAGGGGCATATGTTATCACCGAAATTTTGGTTCCGCAAATGGTTACAAGAATTCAACATCATCAAACAGCTAAGTGAGGTCACCCATGGACCAAAATTACCACAAAAGAATTTCCAAAGGGTCAAAACTATACAACCAAGTGATAAAATTAAATTGTTCTATGACTACACAAGGCGCGCACACACATGCACAAAACAAACGTAGGAATCACACACATGCACCTAATGCGCCGAACGGTTGTTCTAAAAGCCATGTAACTGCACCTGAGAAACGACACATTTATGAGAGTGGTCGGCCTCCCACCCACTTCTGGTTCAGCTTCCAAGTTGATTTGACACTCAAATATGGACTGGATTCGACTAGGTGGCTGGTCAAAGACCTAGAAATTCCCTAATTAGCCTCTTTACACACTACAAACCAATTGGAAAATACCTCAAAGGAATGCTATAAAAAGGCCATGGATGCACTTCATTTTTCAAGGAATTTCATAGAAAATTTATGCTGTCACTATTCTCTTGAGGAATCCTCTATTCTTATCAAGAGTGTATTAGCATCACTGCATTGAGAAATCCATCTCACCCCTTGAGTGGATTAGCAAGGAATTATTTCACCATTTTCATTTTCATTTTCAAAGTTGTAAGAAGAGATTATTTGTGGGGGTCCAAGAGCCCTCCCTTGGAGGAAGAAGGGACTCATAGTCCTGTTTCTTCTTGGTGTATTCTTTCACTAATATCAACCTTACCATTGGTGACATGGGTCTTATTGTTTCTTTTTTCCTTATGTCCCTATGACCATTATTTTAGTTGTCGTTTTATTTCTTAGTTTAATTCTTAGTTGTTCTCTTTACATTTCTCTCTCTAACCCTTTTCCTTACAGTTGTCCTTCTTAGAAAACCCAACTAATCTTGCAAGCACCTCTATTTTTCTCACTAAGGTGATGAAAGAGGCACAACAAAACCCATAAATGAAACTCGTGTACCACGTACCTTGTGAGAGAGTCTCGGTGTGAGTGGAATCATTAGTTCTGGGGTTTGAAGCAAAACAATGAGAACCTGACATACCATCAATCAAAACCAAAGGCATCATTATCCAGGAAAACCCCCCTGGGCCCACATTTTACATAACCCATATGCTAAGAGGAGAGATGATAGTTGATAGTCTGAGGGAAACATTGAAAGAAAGATGACTTCAAGAATTCTCCTATAATATCATTAAAAACATGTGGGGAGGACTAGAGTGATGAGATATAACCCAAGGATGAGTGATATGTCTTCCCCTAATGATTAACATGTGATTTTGGAGAAGATTTAGATAACAACATTTATTCGACCATCTTAGCGTTTCCTATTCCTTGTGTGGTGACGAGATGTTTGTTTGTCATGATTTCTTCGTGTAGATCAAAAAACTAATTATCCTCTACATACCTTCTATTATCTTTTGTTAATATTTGTGCATTAAGATCCAAAATTTCATATTGCATAAAATCAACAAATGATAGGTTAACACTCACATTTAATTTTGGAATAGAAAAGTGATCATCGAATAGAGGGTTATGAAGGTTAGATTGTGATTCGACATGTTCCATAAATTAAAATTCTGAAGGATTGATAATATTATGCATGGGTGGATTGTCATTAAGAGAGAGTTTTTGCTCGATCAAAGTTGGGAACTCTTCTTGTTTTGGTTTATCATTTAATGTTTCATCATTGAAAGAGTAATGAAAATACGACACTGCATGATAAATAGGTGGATGCTCATGCAAGTGATCATCATCAAGTATATTTTTGTAAAGAAAATGAAGATCTTCATATTCTGAAAATGATGACATTTATTCCATAAGAGATTCATCGCCGACCAGAGTATTTTCATGATTTTTTGAAGGGGAGACAATAGATGGTTTACACTCTGGGGATAAGGGGTTTAATATTTATGATAAGGATTCACCCACAACTATGTCAGAATGTTGGTTAGAGATGATGTACCCCATATCCTTTGTGGTTAGATCTGAATCTTGTGAATGAGAGTTGATTTCAACATCTAGATTTCACCCTTTAGGAGTAGAGACGAGAAATGAAAACCAACCAAATATTTTTTGGTATGAGGGTTTATCCCTTTCAGGGAATCTACGATAAATTTGCATGACTCTTCGAAATAAATCATCAACAGACTCGTTTCCAAGCCTACGAAATTCTGTGAGTTGATTAAATATTTCATCATAAACATAGTCTACATGAGCAGGGATAAAGATTTGCATGAATTATTTCCAACTATGAAACGATTTCCATGGAAAAGTCCTAAAATAGGCTTTCATCGACCCTTCAAATGTGAATATAAACAATCGACATGTTTCATTGTCTCGAACAACCTTAATATTATGTAAAGTGACATTAAACTTATTAATATGTGTGATTGCAAAAACATGTCCTTCACCATCAAATTTGGGGTTTGACAAGAGATTAATTGTCTCGACTGAGATGCCCCTAGTGGGTCTTGGAAGACTGAAAGGGTTATCCCATATAGAGGTATAGAGAGGAACCATGGGCTGGTTAAATTTAAGTGAAATGACTCCACATGGGCATGCTTGTCATCTGGCCCTCCTTCTAGTGCCAATTATGTTGACGTGGGAAAAATCACTCTTTGTCATCAACAGGGGTTACCACCAATAAGAATTCCCAATTATACCTCCAACCATTTGGAATAGGGAACCCATATGAATTTCATCCTGGAATCCATTTCTGGTTTTGTTTTACTAGTTGCGGCCCGATCCACAGATGAAGGTTTCCTAAGATAAAGAATGAGATGCAGTTATTCTAAGATGCATGCATCTGCAAGGAACTAAGGTAAACAAAAAAGAGACACATAACCAACCATGCTCTTCTCAAGAACTCAGGAAATAGTTCACATAGAGAAAAGACAAGAATATGAATAAACAATTACAAACACAGAATAGTCTAGCATTTAAAAAATCATGTACAGTTCTACGCACATGTGTTTAGATAGATATTCTTCTAAGAAAAGAAATAAGAATGTATCCATAATACATAACGATAGTCTACAATATGAAATACATTCTTACAAAACCAAAGTTCTCGGAAAAATGCTAAGGAATAGTCCACAATACATCCAACATGAGAGTCAAAACTCTCCATAAAATCGCTTGCCCAAATCGACTTCTCCTCATTAACAGTTTCAGTAATAGTACATGAAAAATCAAAGGAAGGCTTCTCAATTTTAGTTAACATATTGTTTTCTCCGAAAATAGTTTCATGAGTGTATACAATGCTTGAAGAACCAAAAATCCCTCTTCTTGGATATAATAATTGTATGTATTGGAGTTCAAAATGATTCTTATAATTTTTCCTTCCCACATGATCTTTCATTTACAAAATTTTGTACTTGTCCCCTTTGTAATGATAATACAACAAATATAGCAGTTACATTTTGAATTTTTCTTTCATCACTAGTGGGTCACCATAGATTTTGGCTATAGTGCACCTCTCCTACTATAATGATTGACTTAGGCATTGGCAGATTCTATAAGGTTTAGATGATTTCTTCAATTATTTTGGTTTAACTCCCTTCATTTCTCCTTGTTATTGCAACAATTGTTGTTTTTGTTGTTACTCTATTGTTATTGGTTGTATATCGCATTGCAAGGATGTTGAGTATGACCTCCCCTTGGAATTAGTACCTAGCACCATTCAACATACAACAAATGAGTGGACTCTGAGTAACCTGAAATAAACTATTAAAACCAATCATTCTAACCCATATAACTAAAATATTAAATAATTGAAATTTTGTATAAACTTCCTTGAATTCGATCCTTGGTTCCTTTGCTCACAATTGAGGTGTTGTGTTCTCCGAGGCCACTAACAAGGTGCCAGATCATAATCCTAAAAAATGAAGATAATTGGTTAGGAATTTCTCAAATCATATAATCAAGAAGTCGTATATCTCGGAAATACCTTTCCCACAGTATAGGGAACGAGTGAAATGGGTTTCTGGGTCTAACATTTTGGCCAAAATAAAAATGACACTTTGGTAGGGTCATGTCCCTATTTTAGAGAACATTGAGCAAACTCCTACTTCGTAAACCATATCACTGTGAAAAAAATCCTCCTTTGTAAACCAGATAACTTTGAACAAACTCCTCCTTTGTAAACCAGAGCACTTTTAACGAAATCCTTGTTTTTTTTCGAAGAACTTTGAAGGAACTTTCAGAGGAGTTTGTGGGAAATCCTCCTTGGATTTCGGAGGAGTTTGAATGAACTAGAGCACATTAAAGAAACTCATAGAAATTTTAAGGAACTTGATGCGCTTTGAAGGAAACTGATGCACTTTGAAGGAACTTTCACAGGATTTTGTGGGAAATCCTCCTCGGATTTCATAGGAGTTTGAAGGAACTAGATCACTTTGAAGGAACCCAAATCATTTTGAAGAAACTTTCAAAGGAGCTTGTGGGAACTCCTCCTTAGATTTCAGAAGAGTTTGAAGGAACCAAAGCAAGTTGACGGAACCAATAACACTTTGAATGATATTTTAGAGGAGTTTGTGGGGACTCCTCCTTGGATTTTGGAGGATTTTAAAAGAACCAGAGCACTTTGAGTGAACACATTCTTTGTTTTCATATCACTTTGAATGAAATTATGGAGGACTTTGTGGGAACTCCTCCCTGGATTTCATAGGAGTTTGAAGGAACTTGGAGCACTTTGAAATAAATTTCGAAGGAGTTTGTGGGAACACCTCCTTAGCTTTCAAAGGATTTTAAAGGAACCATGGAACTTTGAACGAACCCAAAGAACTTTGAAGGAACTTTCAGAGGATTTTGTGGGAACTTCTCCTTAGCTTTCGGTGAAGTTTCCAACAACTTTTGGATAATTTCATGGAAACTCCTCCGGTATGAACTGGAGCTCATCAAAGGAATGCCTCCTCTAGTGTGTTCTAGATACGTTTCCAAAAACTCCTCCTTCATCGGAAGTAAAAATCAAAAAAACTCTAAGTGTCCTTTTACCGACAAGAAACAACAAGAGATTGAGCTAGAAAATCCATAAATTTTATGTACAATGTTCGATTGAGTTGTCATTTTTTGTAATATTGAGAGCATGGAGAGATGCTTCTAGCGAGATAATTGTGCATGTTATTCAAGTATTCTATCAGTGTAATGGTTGATCCATCTCGTTGGGAGAGAACGTTTTGGCGATGGTTTTTGACACTTACGGGCCTCAGATTTTGATTCCATGAGTTACATTGTAATCATAATGGATAAAATAATATGACTATCCTATTTTAGGGATGAAAAAATCATTTTGACAAACGCCAAAAAATTACACTCAAAGGCATTTTTTAATGAAAGTTTGGGTCCCATTCTTGTTGTTGATTCACTCAACTTCAATTTTGTTAGTTCCTATTTCATATGATAGGATCTTATTTCATCCATTGTAGTTGAGGTAATGTGTTAGTAGCAAAAAATTGTAAATCCACAAAACAAGCAATTGACGTTTGAGGAACTTAACACGGTTTTGGATCCGGGAGGAATTATTTTCCTTTAAGATGAATTTTAATGCTATCACAATACCTAACTATTTTTTGGTTAACCCATATGATGTTAGAAATCAGTTTCATGGTCAAGCGTTGGTCATAAAATCAAGAAGCGCAAAGTAAACAAGTCAGTATGGAAAGTGTAATGCAAGCTATTGATGACACAAGAAAACTTGATTATGATTACGACATGAAGTATATTGTTGATTAAGGTTGGTTGTCATTGATGTCAACCCTTGAAGAAAGCCCCGTAGCACAAATATTTGGGTAATGGACCCAATATTGTTTGATGTAAATATGACTCATTATTGTTTTTTCATGGTTAATAAGAAATAAATATGGATGAACTCCATAGTGGTCCTGTTATGGTGAAATCCCTCACGGGAAGATGCTTTGCGGAGTAAGAGAACCCATGATTAATTATGGACTAATGATATGAAGGACAATGAATTTGTTAGGGAAACTATACTATATGGATATTTCTTGTCATTCTATTTCCGGTGGTATGTGGAACGTAACATAACTCCTCAAGGTTAGAGAGTTATGGCCATGAAAAGTTGGAGACCCCAGGTTTGGGTAATGAACCCAAGTTTGTTTGATGTTTAATGGTATGAGTTATGATATATTTTCAGATAGTACTATTCTATGTGGATAGTACATGTCATTCCATTTCTGTTGGTATGTGGAACGTCACATAACTCCTCACGGTTTGAGAGTTATGGCCTTACGAAGTTGGAGGACCCTCATATGTCATCTAGAAGCCCCAAAAGGTCAAAGTAGTCAAAGTGGTTTAAGAGATTTTTAAAGGATAAATAATAAATTGAAGTGATGAGTGTATTATAATTCAAATTCAATACAAAATAAGTTATTTTAATAATAATTTTAATGGAGAAATTAGAAGTGGGTTTACCCTAAAATAAGGAAAGTCGACCAAGTGACCTAGAAGATGTTTTTAAGGAAGCTATTTGGAGAGTATAAATAAGAGGCAAGGCTCTCTCATTTAACACACACTTGAGAATATTGAATATCTATAGGTTTCTGAGGTAACCAAGGATATCTAAACCAAAATTCTGAGTGAAGGTGAAGAAAAGAAGGCCGAAATGCAAGGAAGGATAAATTCTTTTGATGGTACTTTCTAAGGTATGTTATTTACAGGTCATCTCACCATTTTCACTATAAATTTTTTTCTATAATGATTCATACTATGATTCCATTGAGAAAACATATCCAAGTTTCTGTGGTAAAAAATCCAGCTTGTGGGTCGTTGTAGTTTGGGAGTTACACTCCGTGGAAAATAGGGTTTGTGGCTAGTCCTAAAACTAGTCAAAAACAGGTGTTTTGGGTAACAACGTCGTAAATTCTTCATAACAGATCCAAATTTAGTGATACCAAATGTGTTGGTTAGGTTACAGTCTTTAGTACTTTTTTTAATAGTTTCAGATCAATTCAGTAAATATTCCGTGCGGGGCACGCTCTACAAGGTCGGTCTCTAGAAGAAGCCAGAATTCAGCAAGCTATGCCATTTTTTCTATAACTCCTTTTATGAGAGGTTCAAAGTAGTGACACTTGGAGGAATTGTATAAAATGCACTGAAGAACATTTTGTATCAGTTTCATATCTTTATACATTACAGGTACAAAGTTATGATTACTTCAAGTTAGGGTTGTTGACTAATCCAAAACTAGGCATGTGAGAGTAAAGAAAAGTTTGATGAAAATGTTAATCTCTTGTTGTTAAAGTTAAGGACGGTTTGTAGGAATGTGATAATATACACCAAGTCTATTACAGAGCTACAAATCATATTTGGATGATGAAATTGATGAGGGCTTTAGGTTGAGTTACATGTTGAGTACATGGTTGAGACAAGTAGTTGATGAGTTGGCACATACATGAGGTGTATAGTTGATGATGTTGG
>SNQJ01S0058088.1:87205-102886 GCA_010110895.2 Picea sitchensis
AGAGAGAGAGGGTGTGAGGCTTCTAGTAGAAAAAATTGAACGGGGGCCTAATTTATTCTCTTAGGGGAACATTAAGAGATGAAAATAGGGAGGTTTTTTGCGCATGCAACAAATGGTGACACATTGGGTGAAGCCAAAATCTTTGTTAGTCTTCCCTAACTTACAAGAAGAAAATGTAGAGGGTCATAAAATTTCTTTTAAGATCAAAAACTTCAGAGATAATGTGTATCAGTTACCTTAAATATTCCACTGTGGTGGGCTCACCAGTGATGCTTTCATGTTGGCTAGTGAAGATCATTTTTTGTAAATAGAGGACGAATTATGGTGAGATTTATTTCCTTAAACTACATCGATGATTCAGGTTGGTATCTTCGTCACGGGGCTATTATAGGTTTGGGATAAAGAAATATTTTTTACTAGGTGCATATATATATATATAGCTCACAAGTGTTGCTCCATTGCTTGCAAGCGTCCATATCCTCTATGGAATCACCATGACATCACATACCTTTCTCCATTGCGATCAAGCATCCATAGCCCTAACAGAAATATCTACATGTCACCTAGTCTAGTCAAGATTTCTTTCCCATCCCTTCTCAGTTTATTCAGTGCATGCTTATCATTTTGTGGATGGGAAAAGAGATGGCCTTTCAAGTTGATAGGGGATGACTACCAACTATTTATATTTATTTGAATATTTGTTGCACCTGGCTACATAAATTTATCCCTTCTGGTTTTCATCCTTTAGACTTCGACACTTCACCCATCATGTGAGAAGCTACTTAGTGTGTGGATGGTTCCCCCATTACATAGGATCTGGTCACCAGCCAATATGAAATAATGAACATTGATTAACCACTCTGCTAAGTCATGGTTTTAGCAATGTTACAATATTTCAAAACAGTTTTGATTCATTTTCAATAGAGACCCATAGTTTATATCATAATCTAGGAAAGAGATGCAATCTTACTTGAGCTTGTTTCCAGTGCAAAGGAGTTTCCTGTAAAAAGAAAAATGGAGGTGAGATATTTGTGTTCCATCGAATATGAGGAATAAAAATACAAACAAAAATTATAGAATGAACTACCTTCAAGGGAAAAGAAGATGATGAAGAAAGAAAGAAAAGAGACGTGTCGAATTAGGAGAAGAATTCAACCCAAAACCCTACTACCACTGAAAAAGAAATCTTGGATAAATGATGATCAAATAAATGCATTTAAAAAGGGAAGTAAACTAAGAAACAGATCATGGATGTAAGTGTTTCTAGTGTCATTTAAGGATGTTCATGCATTCCAACCAACAAGAAGTTTGTATCTTCTTCATAAGACTAATCTAATTGAAATATTATTCATTTATTATTTCATTTAGAAGGGCTCTAGTGCTAGCATTGGCTAAGAATTGCATCTCTCATCATGATTTTATGAAAACTACCATCTCATCTTCCCAAGTTTTTGCTCTGGGGAATAAGGATTTGAAAGAGATTTCATTAGTTTCCCCCCATATTACTTTTCTTTAGCCATGCAAGATATTCACCCACCCTATATCACTTCTAGCTCTAAAAATTATGATACAACATGACATGTTCAGTTAACCATAGTCCCAATTGTGCATTTGTACCTACATGGACAAATTGTTTGAGACATGAGATTGAATTCAGCTCATCAATTTCAAAAATGACTCAAAATAATCATGCGGAGAGGGTTTAAAGGTACAATCCCAAAAGCAAGTTTGCAAATAAAGTTCTTGGGTGACATGTTTCATGATTGGGTTAAATTATCTAAGTCCATGTGTCTTCCTTGAGCCACATCCTTCTCTTCAAGTGAGCATAAACTTCCACAACCGATATCTACATACTGGAAAAAAAAACATATCACCAATTTGAAATTTTGACCAATGATTCATATTGTTTTATTATCCAATGTAAAACATGCATGTTTAAACAACTAGAGTATCTAACAAAAGGTAATATTGAATAATATAACTCCCTGTAACATACCTGACCCTTAAGTACCCTTTTAAGGGATGGGTATTAAATTTTGTCTTCTTCTATCCACCTTAAATCTTCTATTCCACAACTCTATCCTCTTTTTTCATTAAGATCTTTCCAATGATAGTAGATTCACTTGAKATTGAGCTCTAGAATGAAAGGTATGACCTTCTGGAGTTCTTGGGTTTACATAGGAAACATCTCTCTTACTTCCACTTCACATCCACATGACGTGTCATTGATTGTCCCAACTGACATGGCGAAACTTTGGTCCTACAGTGGCACTAGCCTATCATTCCACGGTGGGACTTCAGTCCATGTAGGCCTACAACCATCATCGCTTGAACCTTCTTCTGATGCACTCTCAAGGGTAGTGGACTTGTGGACTCATAGTTCTGTAGCTCCCTTTCATCAGTCCGCCTGAGAAGTCTCGTTACTTAGCCATTTTTCATCTTTGCAGACTCACGTACTTGTGGATTCATAGGTCTATAAGCATCCTTTCATAGGTCCACCCGAAAAGTCTCCACACTTAGATTATTTTTCCAATTACGTGAACTCACCAACCGACAGACTCATGGACTCACAAATGCAGAATTATTCCCTTCATAACTCCATCTAAATATTCTCAACACTTAGCCATATTTTCATTTACGCAGACTTGTGGATTCCCAGACGTACAAATTTGTGCCTCCTCTTCTTAAATCTACCCGAAACCCTTGACACTTAGTCATTTTTCCATCTACACGGGCTCCCAAACTCACAGATTTGTGGACTTACAAAGGAATAATTCTTCCCTTCATACGTTTGTCTAAAGAGTATCACACTATTACATATTGGAAAAATTTCGACATTCTATTTGCGACGTTATGGAAAAAATTGGCCATACTGTCGAAAAATAGAGGAAATTTTTAATTGTTTTCTCCATATTTCCCGATAACATTGCTTTTGCGATGTACTACAAAAACATGTCTCTCTTGCGATGAACGTAGGAGGATGTTTCTCTTGCGACAACATTGCATTTTCGTGTCTCTTGCTACATTGTTGAATAATTCGTCGCACTTGAGATGGTATGGAAACTAGGTTTTACCCATCCCAACGGTCACCTAGTATCTGACCAAGTCAACTTTGACTTGGTCAACTATCGTCGGAATTTTGACGTTATAAAATATATACATATGTTTCATTTTACAAATGTTGTGACAAGTTTTCTATAATAACGACATTTCAAAAAGGGTATAATCCAGTCTTCTTAGCGAACAAAAAACAAGTATTTTTTTCAGTATATGTTTGTGGGGAAGAATGTCATAAAAAATTAGAGGTGGGAAAAAAATTAAAGAGGGTGAAAAGGGTGACGGTAAATGTTATTTCCCTTGCAAAAATTGTTGTAGTAAATGTCTCTAAAGAGTTTTAATAGCAACAGCTAAAAAACATCATAGAAAATATGGGCACATGGACGGGGGATCAAATGAATATCGTCCCATGGTAATTAGATATATATACATTCATTATCTATTTTAATATTTATTGTATTCTCAAACTTTTATATTTTTTTATACATGCACTATTTTTTCATGATTGTTTGTAATTATAAAGGCAGATTTTCCCCCTAACTTTATGCACAAAGCACCAAGTAGTAGCATAAATGATGTTGTACAATATGAATAACTTGAAGCAAATAATGAAGATCAATTTAATGATCCCATGGAAGTAGATGACAATAATAACATAGTTCAAGATGATGGGACAAATCAAATGATCCAATACTTATTCGGTCATCCAGATGAGGATCATGGGGACAATAGTGATGGTATTTATGAAGAACCTCAAATTGAAAAGCCAAATAAATGACTTTATAAAGGGTCAAGAGAAAATCTTCTCTCCACTACATTCCTTCTAGTGAACTTAAAGGTTATGAATCATTTTTCGAACACTTGTATGACACAGATCCTAAGGTATGTAATATGTTTCATCACATGTATATAAAGGTTGAATTTTCCCCATTTTTTTTTAGTGTTAGTTAATGTGTAAAATAAAAATGAAATATTTACATTTACTATTCTTTACATTAACTATTTATTTTTTATGTTTTAGATTGTCAGGTGAATTTATGTTACCCTCGTTAAATATTTTACCTCTCACATATCGAGATTTACATGCCATTATGAAAGACATTGGAATGGAGTATCAAAGTAAATATGCATACCCTGATGATCGTATTATATATTATGGACAACGTGTGTAGAAAATAGAATGCACAGTATTTGGTATCAGTAGATATCGAACCAATCAAGTAACAAAAATGGTCCCTCAAAAGGTTCTCCGGCATATTCCCATAATTCCATGTTTGCAGTGATTGTTCAGGTGCCAAAACATAGCATGGTTTATGGATTACCATGTAGTAAATAGAATTGAAGATGGTGTTCTTCGAATGCCTTCAAATGGTTATGCATTTAAGGAAATTGTTGCAAAATGACCATAATTTACAGATGAACCTCGCAATGCTAGGATTTCATTGGCAACTGACGGTGTTAATCCATTTGGAGAGCTTCGATCTGTTTACTCAATGTGGCCTATTTTTGTTATCAACAATAACATTCCTCCTTGGATGTCAATAAAGAGGGAGCACATAATGTTGACAATGATTATTTCGGGTATTTGTTTACATTAATATTTCGACTTTAAATTTTTCATTTTTCTCTTTTTTTGCATAACATCTTTTATTTATTTATTTGTGTATATATACATACCATGGTAGTAATTTAGTGTAATTTCAAACAATTAGGTAAGTACCAAGTTAAATATATAAATGTGTATATCGATCCTCTTATCGACCAACTGCTAAAGTTATGGGACATCATCACTATGTATGACATCTGTAAACCAATTGGGTAGAAAAGATTTCAATGTCGTGGAATACGTTTATAGACAATTCATAATGCCCCGGGACTAACACATTTTTGTAATATGTAAAATTCCATATTGCACACTTAAATAGTATATAATTAATTGAATATATCATGCATGTTGTTTAAATAATAATTTCATATAGTAATAATTCACATTAATCCATCTGTTTCAAGTCTTCAAACAAAGGTTAAATTTTTCATGTCTAGTTTGTGGTCCAAAGATGAAATCTCATCGGGTCCAAACATTTAGGAAAGGAGGTGTTTTATGAGTATAAACACTTCCTCTCTAAGAACCATAAGTATCGTTACTAATGAAAATATATTTTCAATGGGAAACAGAGACTAGACTAAAACCACAACGAATGACACCTTGCCTGTGGAAGTTGACATATGACTTATAGTGTCGTCGAGTATGCATTTGTTTTGTAGCATAAGTAAAATGAATCATTTTGAAATTTATTTTAATTATTCATTTTGTTTTACCACGTTTGATAAATAGTGTTGTGATTCTTTTATGCTTCATCAATGTCATAGTCGTGAAGGTAGTAATAATGGGCTTCCACGAGGGAACAAATTTTATCCCACTCAATTCATGAGGTTTCCTTACTATAAGGACCTAAAATAGTTCATTTATTTGATACAGTGCATATCGGGAAGAATGTGAGTGAAACATTATGGTGAATCATAGATGGTGGGAGGGATAAAGAAATGTTTTCAAAATTTGTAATGACATTAAAGGAATCCAATCATGCAATGCACAGTGTGATCAATCAAATAATTATGGAGACAAAAATAACTTTCTATGGTTATTAAAGAGAAACAAAATGATGGTTTAATAAGGTCATTCAAAATTAAATTTGCGGGTTTGTTCAAACATGAGAATATCTTAGCAGTGAATTTGGTGGGGTAAACACATGATTGACTGCATACATTGATGGGGTAAATAATCATTTTAGTATTCATATTTATATGTTAGTGGTATGATTTTTTTTGAGATTTTTTATTTTTTTGTCTAGTTTTGAACAAAATGCTTGATTTGTTTGTATTATTCACAGGTATGTTCTACCTTTATCTCTCCCAAGCGACTTTGAAAACAATGTCAAACAAGTTATATATGATCTTGGAAATACATGAGGTATGTAGCTTCAATATATATGCAAAAAAAACAATTTCAATTTTTTTGTACTTAATGTTTTATGTGTTTTACTTGTAATGTAATATGTATTATGTTTTGTTGAAACTTGTTATTTTCTTGCATCATGATCTGTATATGGTTGTCATTGAAATAAATCCCATGAAGATGATATAAAGTATTGGAAGAAATTCCTGACTAGTGTGTGAAATGAAGAAGTATCTACCTCAACATTTTCAATGCATGAGAACACTACCTCATACACCAGAGTTGAGAGATTGAAATAATGTGGACCCTATACACATAAGGCCGATTAATGTGAAAGGATGGTGGAGGGCACTTGAAATCATTGAAGGCTTTAGTTGAATTAAAGAGCATGTCTAGAGGGTTCTATGGTGGAGGGATATGGTATATGATCCATGGTGTATATTAGTCAATATCTTCTAAATTAGTAGTGCAAGCTATACATCTGATTGGATTGCATTTGTGATGTGAACTCCATCAAAATTTGAAAGGGAGGATTGTTGGGGAAAGGTACAATGAAGAAAGTGAGAGGTAATTAAATTGTGGATATTTTTAATAAAATATAATTTTTTCAATTTTTTAAATTTATCACGATAATACTCATTTAATATTTATTCTTCCATCATTTATTAATATTTACCATGGTTATAACTAATATTTAATATTGGTGAATTGTGATTTTTTGATCGATAAGTTGCTCAAGATTGGGATGCACTACATTTATACATTGCAAACAATCTTAATTGGATGAAATGGATTGATAAATGTAATGATGTCATGGAGGTAGGTTATCATGGAAAAATGTCTAAATTGGTTAGAAGAGAAGCTACAAATTAAGTAATGGAATTCTGATGTTATGAGAAATAGATTTAACATATTGTTTGAAAGATGGAAAGGCAAGCAAATTCACCCATTTTATTAGGTTATTTTATATTATATTATATTAATTAGCAATGCATCTTTTACATGTCTAGCATATTGTGGTTGAAACACCTGAGGAAGGCTATGTGGTGCAATGAAGTTTCATAAATTTCACATCAAGCGGAGTTGGATGAAACCATAAAAACTTGTTATAGTGGGATGCTTCGCGATTATTCCAAGTCACTAATGCTTCCACTAGGAGTGGCAGTGATCCTTGAGAATCTGAAAATAGATATTATGGGTTTTTGAATGATATAATTGGTGTGACTTTAATTCCTTCAAATTAGTTTTGTTCAATGTCAAATGGTATAGGTTATGAATTCATGAACATGGTGAGGAAAGAAATGTTATTCAAAATTCCAATGGACTTCCAATGATTGAAACAACGGTTTTTGAAAAAGAAAATTACAGCCTTATGTTTTCCAAGTCAATGTGAACAAGTATTATTTTACTCAAATGTTCCAGGTGAGAGGATTGGTCATTTGTTGTTAGATATGATCCAAGAGGAAGGTTGGTAAAGTATAATGTAGTGGTAGAAGATGATATTGAAGAAAAAATGTAATGATGAAGATCTAGAGTAGGAAGAATATGGGTCAAATGGATGAAGAGAAATGAGGAGAAGATAGACGGACATATAGGATACAGTGCACCGGTTCTTGATGTTGATATTGATGAAGATATGCTCAAAATGACATTGATGATGATGATGATATCATCCATCCTTTCAACATTGTTTACGAGCCAGGATGTTGATACATATGTCGAGTTAGATGATCAAGAAGAATACGAAGAAGGATGATACAAATGTTGTGTTGGTGATGAGGGTACGTACTAGATATTTTAATTTGGCTATGAATTATTCTCTTTAAATATTTTTTTATGTGTGGGTTAATTACATGTTTTAAGTTTTATTTCCATTTTTGTTTTGGTAGTTTCTATGCATGATTACTATGTTTTTGTTTGTTTCTATTTTATAGATTGGGTATTAGGGAATTGAGGCGATGTGAGGGGGGCCGGGCCATATGAGCTTCCACCTTCAAGTGGTTGAAAATGTTTAGTAGAGAATATTTCATTCTCTACTAAACAAGAGAAGTTCATTCATTCATCTTTATACTCAAGATCACTCACATAACCACTCTATATACCATCTCATCTTGTCCTCATTTCGTTTTAATTTCTTCGTCGAATTAGAGTTTTAAGGGAAACAACTATTAAAAGACATTGTACTAGGGATAGAGTACATGATGGACAACGATGACCTATGAATGGGGCCAACGTTGAAATTTTTCAAAATGTTTACGTATGCAGAGTGACATGGATACTTTGTTCATGTTTGACATGAACTAAAATTTGACATGGATGGTTTGTTCCATGTCAATTTTTCAATACAGTTCCGACAACAATTCTATAGAGGGTAGTTCCATGTCAAAATTTCAAGATAGTTTAGACAATGATTCTATAGAAGGGAACGACGAATGATGGCAATGAGAGGAGTTACAACATGATGAAGCGTTGATGCAAATGTGGATTATCTAAAAATGTATGTGGGGAGATCATACATCCTTGAGTCTTGAAACCCTCCCATATCGTCAAGGCATATGTCTGAATCTAACCATGTCAAATTTCAATGCATACAGGCACATATTGAGAGAAATTTCAATGTTGGCCCCATTCAACTGTCACTATGAGGGGTTGGTACATGACATTTGTGGTGGGTGAATTAGGAGTTCCATGACATTTCGAGAGAGTTCCAACAAATATTCTCTGATGGAAGCAATGAATGATGACAATGAGATGCCCATTATGACCGTTGTTTGCAAACTTGGATGTTCTCAAATATTATGTGGAAGATAGTTTCGACAATGATTCTATAGAAGGGAATGCCGAATGATGGCAATGAGAGGTGCAACATGATGAACGTTGATGCAAATGTGGATTATCTAAAATATTATGTGGGGAGATCATACATCCTTGAGTCTTGAAACCCTCCCATATCGTCAAGGCATATGTCTAGTCTAACCATGTCAAATTTCAATGCATACAGGCACATATTGAAGAAATTTCAATGTTGGCCCCATTCACTGCTCACTATGAGGGGTTGGTACATGACATTTGTGGTGGGTGAATTGGAAGTTCCATGACATTTCAAGAGAGTTCCAACAATATTCTACAGATGGAAACAATGAATGATGACAATGAGATGCCCATTATGAACGTTGTTGCAAACTTGGATGTTCTCAAATATTATGTGGCCAGGACATCAGAAATCCTTGAGTCTTGAAACCCTCCCATACCATCAAGGCATGTGTCTAGTCTAACCATGTTGAATTTTGACACATACATGCACAATTTGAATAAATTTAAACATTGTCCCCATTCACTGCTCACTATGCGGGGTCGGTGCAATATGACATTTGTGATGGGTGTATTGGAAGTGCCATGACATTTCAAGAGAGTTCCCAAAAATATTCTATAGATGGAAATGAAGAATGATGACAATGAGACATCCATTATATTGAACGTTGATGAAAACATGGATGATCTCAAATATTATACGAGGAAATAAAACATTTCTAAGTATCAAAACCCTCCCATACCTTCAAGGAAACTATCTAGTCTAACCATGTCAAATTTCAATGCATACCAGCATAGATTGAAAACATTTCAACATTGGCCCCATTCACTGCTCATCGTGTGGTGTCAGTGGAAGAAATTTTTGATGGGTGTATTTGAATTTCCATGTCAAATTTCAAGATAGTTCTGACAACAATTCTATAGAAGGGAATGGCAAACATTGCCAATGAGATGTGCATGATAAACGTTGAGGAAAATGTGGATGATCTCAAATATTATGTGGGGACATAATACATCCTTGAGTCTTGAGACCCTCACATATTGTAATGGCATGTGTCTAGTCTAACCATGTCAAATTTGGATGCATACATGATAATATTGAAGAAATTTCAACGTTGGCCCCATTCATTGCTCACTATGTGGGGTCAGTGCATGACATTTGTGGTGGGTGAATTAGAAGTTCCATGACATTTCAAGAGAGTTCCAACAAATATTATACATATGGAAATGACGAATGATGAAAATGAGACCTCCATTATGAACGTTAATGCAAACATGGATGATCTCAAAGATTATGTTGGGACATCAGACATCCTTGAGTCTTGAAACCCTCCCATACCATCAAGGCATGCGTCTAGTCTAACCATGTCGAGTTTCGACGCACACATGCACAGTTTGAATAAATCTCAATGTTGGCCCCATTCACTACTCATTGTGCAAGGTCGATGCAAGATGGCATTGGTGATGGGTGTATTGGAAGTGCCATGACATTTCAAGAGAGTTATGACAAATATTATATAGATGGAAATAACGAACGATGAAAATGAGACATCCATTATATTTAAATTTGATGAAAACATGGATGATCTCAAATATTATGCAGGGACATCAAACATCCTTAAGTCTTGAAACCATACCATACCATCAAGGAAACTGTCTAGTATAACCATGTCAAATTTCAATGCATACGGGAACAGATTGAAAAAAAATCAACGTTGGCCCCATTCGGTGGAAGAAATTTGTGATGGGTGTACTAGAAGTTCCATGTCAAATTTCAATATAGTTCCGACAATGATTCGATAGAAGGGAATGACGAATGATGGCAATGAGAGGTGCAACATGATGAACGTTGATGCAAATGTGGATGATCTAAAATATTATGTGGGGACATCATACATCCTTGAGTCTTGAAACCCTCCCATATCATCAAGGCATATGTCTAGTCTAACCATGTCAAATTTCGATGCATACAGGCACATATTGAAGAAATTTCAACGTTGGCCCCATTCACTGCTCCCTATGCGGGGTTGGTACATGACATTTGTGGTGGGTGAATTGGAAGTTCTACGACATCAACTCGACTTGGTAATTCAATAATCAAACCCTCCTTAAGAATTATGTGGGGACATAAAACATCCTTAAGTATTGTGATGGGTGTTATGATATCCTTAAGTATTATGCAGGTTCAGTGGAAGAAATTTGTGATGGGTGTATTGGAAGTTCCATGTCAAATTTGAATGAAGATAGTTCTGACAAGGATTCTATAGAAGGGAATGATGAATGATGACAATGAGAGGTGCAACATGATGAACGTTGATCAAAATGTGGACGATCTCAAATATTATGTGGGGACATCATACATCATTGAGTCTTGAAACTCTCCCATACCGTCAAGGCATGTGTCTAGTCTAACCATGTCAAATTTTGATGCATATAGGCACATATTGAAGAAATGTCAACGTTGGACCCATTCACTACTCACTATGCAGATTTGATGCATGAAATTTGTGGTGGGTGAATTGAAGCTTCTGCGACATCAACTCGACTGTGTAATTCAATAATCAAACCCTCCTTAAGTATTATGCGGGGACATCAAACATACTTAAGTATCGTGATGGGTGTTATGAGATCCTTAAGTATTATATGGTTTCGGTGGAATAAATTTGTGATGGGCGTATTGGAAGTTCCATGTCAAATTTCAAGATAGTTGCGACAACGATTCTATAGAATGGAATGACAAATGATGAAAATGAGAGGTGTAGCATGTTGAATGTTGATGTAAATGTGGATGATCTCAAAGATTATGTGGGGACATCATACATCCTTGAGTATTGAAACCCTCCCATACCGTCAAGGCATCTTTCTAGTCTAACCATGTCAAATTTTGATGCACACATGCACATATTCAATAAATTTCAACATTGGCCCCATTCACTGCTCACTATGCAGAGTCGATGCATAATATTTGTGGTGGGTGAATTGAATATTTTGCGACATCAAATCGACTTGCTAATTCACTAATCAAACCCTCCTTAAGTATTATGCGGGGATATCAAACATCCTTAAGTATCGTGATGGGTGTTATGAGATCCTTAAGTATTATGCGGGTTCGATGGAAGAAATTTGTGATGGGTGTATTGGAAGTTCCATGTCAAATTTCAAGATAGTTCCGACAATGATTCTATAGAAAGGAATGGAAAATGATGGAAATGAGAGGTGTAGTATGATGAACGTTGATGCAACTGTGGAAGATATCAAAGATTATGTGGGGACATCATACAACCTTTAGTCTTGAAACCCTCCCATACTGTCAAGGCATCTTTCTAGTCTAACCATGTCAAATTTTGATCCATACAGACACATATTGAATAAATTTCAACATTGGCCCCATTCACTGCTCACTATGCGGGGTCGGTGCATGACATTTGTGGTGGGTGAATTGAAGCTTCTGCGACATCAACTCGACTTGGTAATTCAATAATCAAACCCTCCTTAAGTATTATGTGGGGACATAAAACATCCTTAAGTATCATGATGAGTGTTATGAGATCCTTAAGTATTATGTAGGTTCGGTGGAAGAAATTTGTGATCGGTGTATTGGAAGTTCCATGTCAAATTTCAAGATAGCTCCGACAATGATTCTATAGAAGGGAATGACGAATAATGGCAATGAGAGGTGCGGCATGATGAACATTGATGTAAATGTGGATGATCCCAAGGATTATGTGGGGACATCATACATCCTTGAGTCTTGAAACCCTCCCATACCGTCAAGGCATGTGTCTAGTCTAACCATGTCAAATTTCAATGAATACAACCACATATTGAAGAAATTTCAACATTGGCCCCATTCACTACTCACTATGCGGGGTCGATGCATGACATTTGTAGTGGGTGAATTGAAGCTTCTGCGACATCAACTCGACATGGTAATTCAATAATAAAACCCTCCTTAAGTATTATGCGGTGACATAAAACATACTTAAGTATCGTGATGGGTGTTATTAGATCCTTAAGTATTATGCAGGTTCGGTGGAATAAATTTTTGATGGGTGTATTGGAAGTTCCATGTCAAATTTTAAGATAGTTCTGACAACGATTCTATAGAAGGGAATGAAGAATGATGACAATGAGAGGTGCAGCATGATGAACATTGATGCAAATGTGGACAATATCAAATATAATGTGGGGACATCATACATCCTGTTAGCACTCCGTAAATCCATTTGGCTGATAAATAGACAACGGAGATAACTTTTTCAACCAACTTTGAGACCCAAAACTAGCCTTTCGGATATGGAGAGGGCTCTCTTGGAAATGACGCCGTCTCCACATGAGATATGACCTTGGAAGAAATGGCTAGATTTAACACCTATGATAAAGTGGGTTCTGGTTATATTGACGCAGAACGGTAAGACTTGGGCTATGGGGTTGATCTGAGGAAGAGACGGGACAAATGACTCAGTGACTGGATTCGAGAGGGTAAGGCTAGGTGAGCAATAGCCTTCAGTGTAAAACGTAATTTGTGGCGATATAAATTACAGGAAGTAACTCATGAGTGCCGCTATGGACGAATTTAGAGTTGACTTGAGAGGAAAACTTTTTTTCTAAGTGGCGCGAACAAGGGGCATTGTATAGTCAATCCGTAGGTTCGATAATTCGTTCTGAAATAGAAAGAAAGATATTTGAAATAGAGATAACATGAAAGCACATATGAAAATAAAGGAGAATAATACATCCAACTATTACAACTAGAATATTTTCATCAAATCATAGGACCTTTGCATTAAATTTCGGTCAAAACTTCAAATTACATACAATAGCTATCATCTACCAAATTTTCCAACCAACCTGGCTTACATCGAAAAGATGAAATATATTAACGAGTTTGTCGCTTGGGCTACCCTGCTTCCTAACTACTAACACCCTACTAACACCTAGGACTAGGAAAACTGAACAACATGCATTGGAGACTCTTCGCATAGTGTTTCCAAAAATAGACAATAATCACACCCTTTTTACTTATGACTGTTGGCAATTTCGCCATGGGATATGATTGTTGGTCAAGATCTAACATGGAGAAAATATGTGTCACTGTGTTCCTTTGAGAAGGTGTCCCAATGAATAGGTGTTTGTCAGGAGCTTGTTGTTTGTAAATAACGGCTTCGATTTCAGTGATGTGATCATTTGTCGAGAGTTGCGCGCAGTAAAAAATTGTTAGATCGTCGTTTCCATTATCAAAATGGTAGAGTGCTTCAGAGAAAATGTATCCTTCAAAACTTCCAATATTTTTCTCATCTTTAGCGGGTGCAGAGATGGGTGCCAACTAAACTTGTTTTTCATGTGCACTAGCGAGAGCTACGCAAGCTTCTTTCTCGGTCGCTTCTCATTCTCTGGAATGTTTTGTGTGCCTTTCTTTTGCCAGTCTCTATGCTTCTCATAGTTGTAAAATGGTGTCTTGCGCCTCTCTGATCTACCTTTTAAACCATTCCATGTTCTCTTCGCGACCCTACATTGTGGATGCTCTCGTGGCCTTTGTCTCTAGTTGTCACTATAATTCCATGTTTTCCTAATAGAGCTCGATGATGGCCAATTTAGCTTGCTGCAGTTGTTGAGATGACACTTTCTCATTTAGTTTTGAAATATTTTCTCTCCTTTTTCTAATCCTATCTTCGTGGTTCGATCCCCTAGCAGGTTCTAGCCAAATGGTGCACATGAGTCATCCTTCAACTACCAATCTGACGCACAGTTCTTCTAAAATTTGAGCTTCCACGATCTCCTAGTTTTTTCTCGGCCTACCCCTCCTCCGAGGCATTTGTTTTTGGGGAGAGGGGATTGTTTCTATCTTCCCTTCCTATGTGAATCCCTTCGTTTCATATTTTTCGAAAATTTCTTTGGTCTTCTCTGCAGGTAAAGGAATAGTTCCCTTTACATCTACGAGAAAGCATGTTGCAGGTGAAAATGCGTCCCAGTCCCTTTGGGGCTCGGACCTCACAGTTATGCTACTCGGCGTGCCTTTCCTTCCGCTCTAAGAGGTTTCCATGGCACGACCAAGGTGGATTCCACACGCAGTGTATCCAACAAATGTACATGATGGGAAATTTTTCATCACGTTGGACTGGAAAGGGAAATCGCAAACAAAGTTTGAGGCCTGGTTCTACGAATGGAGAGAATGTTAATCATATGGGATTTATAAAAAATTGAAAAGGAAAGGAAATCATGTTGGAGGATAGTGAATTCATGGCGATGAGATGTTCCAAATCAAGTTGCAGGTTTTCCATGGAAAATCCCCGCGTGTAGGATACAAGTGACAAGGCTTGTTGGTCGTGCATGATATGAACGTTGTGATTTTTCATTCCCTCAGCCTCCATGATGAACTCATAATAATTGTTGTACTTACTAACGTGACCTATATTAACCACTTGACTCGACCTAGGGCACATAGAGACTGGTTTCTAGACAGGACTCAACTTTCTTGGAAAAGATATAGTCGTACCTCTTATAAAAGTTTTGAATCTGACATCCCTTCCCATTTCCAGGAGCCAACTGGACACTTGCTGACCTCAAAATTACATACTTACGTACCCGACTTCACATGTTCGGGTGCATGGGTCACAATGTGACTTGAATACCGACTCTAATTTGGAAAGAAAAATGGCGGCGCTAATAGTTGGCTCCAACGTGGATGCTATCCTCCCTGTGAGGTAGCAAAGAAAAGTAAACCAGGTGCCTGACCATTGGGCTTTATTTGACCTCTAGGCACTGTAAAAAACAAACTAAACCTATTGACATGGCTTGTAAGACTTCAACATAAACTTAGGGCCTTCGCTTTGGGCTTCAATTTTCCGCTAACCTAC
>SNQJ01S0058089.1:0-14413 GCA_010110895.2 Picea sitchensis
CTTTCCTCCTTGCCTTCTCCATGCCCATTTGATTATGTCCTAGCATTACCCTTGCTGACACATAACCCCCTGACTTCATATTCATGGTTGTAAGTCCTCGTTGTATCTTCCATGTTCTATATGTTCCCTTAATTATACAAAATGTGCATGCAATAATATTTGTTAGACAAAACAACTCAACAAATCTATTAAATTATGCACCATTATGCCCTTTAAGTGCATCCTTCATCTAGTTAACTTAATTCCAAACACCCAATTTTTTGTGATTTTGATAGAAGCCCAATTGTGTTTCCTCATGCCCATATCTTGAGAAATCTTACCAATTTTCACCTTCATCCAACATCGAGGCTGCTAGTTACAATGTACTGAAGTTTTGACTATTTTTCCCTTTTTGCACTGAATGCTACAAGAATTTTCCCTCTCATCCTGTACACTTTCAGATTCTAATATTTGCAATATGTCCCCATATATGTCTTTTGTGATTCATTATTTTTCCATGCATTCCTCCTACTCCCAAAACTAACTTTTGAACAAGGATTTATGCCCTTCATAAGTAAACTAGTACTGAAATTTACCTTGTGTGGTTTCAATTGTAACTTTCTCATATGAGCTCTATTTTGTGAACAATTTATCTCATTGGAAAAATCTCTCTGATTTATTTCATTTAAGTTACAAAGAATATATGTGGTGCTTATGACACTTACAGTATAAAAAATCAGAACTTCTAAAAACATTATTTAGGCACTCAAAAATGTCGTGCAAAATTACGACCTACAAAAATACAATAATTTTTTATAGAAAATCACTAGTTTTTTGTTGTGATAGACTGCCATCGAATTCGTGTGCACCATTTCTGAATTATACACCTATATTCAGCATGCGCAAGTTCTACATGCACAATTCCAAAATGTAGCGCATGCATCACGCACCAATAATTAGTGCACACAACTTTTACACATCACATCAATATCTACTGTGCATATCTTTTTATATCACACACTAATATCTAGTGCACACAACTTATGCACCATGCACTATATCCAGTGTGCGCAACTTCTACATTGTGCACAAATATAGATTGCATGCAACTTTCATACGTTACACCAATTTATAGTGCATGCAACTTCCATATCACACACCAATATCTAGTGCACATGAATTTTGTGTCATGCACCAATATCTAGTGTCCAAAACATTTTGTGTCACACAACAATATTTTACATGCATCACAAGATTTGCATTACGCAACGCCAAATTTTAGAGTGAACACCCCATGCACCAATATTTCCTATGCACCACAAATTCTACTTCCATGCAGTGCAAATATTTAATGTTCATGCATTGTGCACCAACATTACACATGCACTAATAATTCTACTCCATGCGACGTCAATATTCAACATTCATGAAATGCGTGCCAAAATTACACACACACCAAAAATAATGCACCGCACATCTCCATTATTCATTGTGCATCCCCCGCACAACAATATTATGGACGTGCCACCATATTTGCACCATGCAACACCAAAATTTAGTGCTCACACCTTGCACACAAATATTTCACACACATCACTAGCTCTGCATCATGCAACCCCAAAGTTTAGTGCGCACATCTTGTGCACTAATATTTCTCGTACATCATAAATAATTATCACATGCAAATCCTTTCTTCTCTTAGCTCATTTTTCCATCATTCCAACTCACAATTGTTGCGACTATTAGTACCTAGATTTGTAGGATTAAAATTTTAACTCTTGTGCCAATTTTTGGTAGTGCATGTGACAAAGACAAGCATGCTACCGAAAGAAAGGAATTTATACAACGCATGCCATCTCTCAATTTGTGAAAAAATTGTCATAAGAGAGGTGTTAACATAAATTCCTGTGATTTTTTGTAAAATTTGCAATTTTGTCTAGTTCTCGGGCCATGTTTAGGTTTTTTTATCTAGAATTTTATGTTTTTCATTAAACAAAATTTGGGTTTGTATTAAAAAATAAAAAATATTGGCCTTTATGGCCAATGCCCAATCAGATACATGTTCAAGCACCCATACACCATCAAGGACCAAATTTATATCATATTCAAAGTCATGGTGGAGTGCTCTATTAAAGGCATGAGGTGAAAAATATGGTATCATTTTGTTTATCAAAATATTGGGGTTTGGTTATTGGGCCCAACTTCCTAATTTATTGACAATACAACCACCAAACACCATAGTCATCACATGAAATCCTGAGCCCAAGCATCGACAAAACCCATGTTAGCATCATGATTTTTGCAGTTAGAGTTAGTCCTAGATGAGTCGTATTTCGTATGTCAAAGCGTGTGAGGTCAGTGACCGAATAATGAATAGGTTGAAATCACAAAGTAGCAGATCTGGCCCTTGGAGTCAGGAAAGGGTGTAATGATTAGTCGTGTGCGATTTGTAAAGGTCCCTTTCCCTAAATATCGAGTCCTGTCAAAAAAGGGGAATTTACGTGCCAGAGATTGAGGCAAGTTGTTGGGATAAAGGTCACGTCGAAATATATAACGAACATCACCACTTAATTATGAAGTCAGAAAGGTGAAAAATCATGTCGCTTCTATCATTTATACTATGTCTCTCTTATCATTTCTACTTTGCACACTTCAAAGTGTACTCGTCACACGAGTTTGCTGCGCAAATATTCAACCTGCTTCCAAACTTCTCATCACCATGGATTTATCGTCCTCTTCCATGATTCCATTCCTTATCCGTTCAAGTATAAATACTGGTCACCCTGCATGCCCCTCCTTTATTTTCTGGATTTGTGTGTTGTCCATGGTTTTTTATGCAAGATTTGGAGCCCTTCGTTGTGTGGAAGTTGATTTCCATTGTTCTTATTGTAAGTATGTTGATTCGAGTTTCTGTGTCTCCTTCATCATTTTCAGTCATTGTTTAAAGTTTGTTGGAGTTCGCTGCAAACTATCATGTTGGATGTTATTTCTTCTCGTGGTAATCCTTTCTTATTTGGAATTTCCTCCCGTCATGCTGACTTTCTCACTGTGCCTAAATTCCCTATCTTGCGACAAGTCTCTCAGTACTTTGCTACTACACTAGAATTTTCCATCGTGATTACCTACCGCGACAAGCCTCTCGTTGTTGTTCACGACCGCTCCGAGTTTCCCCACCACGACAAAATTTTCCATCGCACCTTATTTCCGCGCCATGAACTCCTGTGGCTGATTTTGTTTGTCGTGCAAAGATTCTGTTACCGCCTTTCCAATAGCCTCTGTGAAGTTCGTCATTCTTATTTTTCGCGCAGAGAGGGTGTTACGGATCATTACCATGCATGTGAGATAAATATATACTATCATCATGGAAGTGTCCCAAAGAATAAGAAATAAGGAGAGAAGTGGCAGGGACATGAGGTCTGAGCCTCAAGATCTGGAATTAATAAACGAAGATCCAGAAACCAGGGCATCTTTTGAACAAACCAAATGTATGTGCTTCTATGAAAAGATCAAAGGGTACAATGTGAAGTTGGATGATAAATTTGACCTCAGTTTTACTGGGGTCAGTGCAACCATTGTAGGAATCACCTTCCAAGTGACGGAGGAAAATCTGTCAGCTGCGATAGAGATCCCTCCGTGCGAAGAAAAATGGTTTAAAGGCATGCCTTTGGACATTTTGTGCTATAAATACTTTACCAAGCCCAACTGTCTAAATGGGAAAATTGGAGCCGACGTTCCAAGACAGTACCTCTGGAATCCTTTCCAAAATATTTTAAAATTAATCATAATATATTTTACCTGTGAAGGAAGATTTGACAGGGGGTACCCATATCACATCAGGTTGTTGATGCACTTCACAGGGAAAAAACCTTTGAATATACCATTCTTCTTGCATCAAATCTTGGAAAATATGGCAGACAACATCCATGCCAAGGATGACCAACTGGGGAATAATTTGTCCCATTTGTCATTAATCAAGATGTTGGTTGTCGAAGAATTGAGACGTTTGAACAAAGACTAGAATTCATTTATGATTTCGGTTGACATCCCCAGGGACCCCAAAGGAGACATTCCTCTATTGCGAGGGAAACAACATTCCATAGTGTAAGGGAGAGAAAGGAATATGTCACGGGAAAAAGGAAAGGGAAAGTAAATAGAAGACTCGTCATCCCACCATCCAACACCCCAGAAAAGAGGCAGGCCAAGGTTGACTAATAAAACTGAGGAGATCCAAGCTCAGAGTGAACTGTGCACCCAGTCTGTTGCCAAGAGATTACTCATGCACGTCATTCAGCTAGAGACTGTTGAAGTTTCAAACATGGGAATTGGTGAAAGGTGGAGGAAGTCAAGTGATGAAAACGTGAATGTTTAGGATTTGTCGCAGCAACTGAATCAAGCAAAATTCGTTATCGCCAAACTTTATAAAGAAAATGGAGAACTAGGAAGATAGCTAGAAGACAGGACTATTGAAATGCCAACATCACAGAGTCGAGCATGGAATGTGAATTGGCTCAAAAAACAACTTAGAGAGGCACAAGACGTAATTATCTAGCAGCGAGAGGAACAAAGGGTGTCAGAAGAAAGAATCATAGAGAATTTCAAGGAGTGCAGACCAACCATTGACAACACCTGTGCAAATTTTTCCAGTGCTCAAGAAAAACTGAAAGGAAGCATGATCTTGTGGTGGTAGGTGAACAGTTTGAGCAAACAAAACTGGTCTCTCAAAAAAAATATCAGAGTTTAAAGGTTGCAGGTGAGGCCAGAGGCATGAGTAAGACAACCCCATTTTGCCTTTTTTTTATAGTGGCATGGAATCTTTCTCCGCGCATATCATGTTTCTTCTGATAACAAGAAGTCTGACACAATGAATATTCATCATGTAGATGCTATAAACTTACCTACTAAGGAGGGAATGTATAAATGAAACACATGTCAGTTTATGAAGAGATGCATGCTCCCCCAACCGTTGTTGCCACCTGGATTTGCACGAGAGACCACAAACATACATCCACTACACCAACTCACCACGTGCATGCTACAATCAGTGATTGCATAGTAGCAACCAGAGCCCATTATAAAAAGGTGACAGAGTTTCCAACAGTATGTTTGATTACTCAAACACCCCTTGAAAGAAAATGTCATTTTATAACAACTTGACGACCAAATCTTACTCATGATGTTGGCACAGGGGTAGACCCAGGGTTCAATGCTTCAATAATGCACCAAAAAAAGCCTAACTACCAGCCCTTTTGGAAACACCTACGAAGTAGGCGAAGTATCACCCAAGGTAGAAGCAGGGGGGGTTACAGGACTCAGGTGTCTGTAACCAAGCTGGGACACAGATCCGTGATTACAACACTTCACAGAGTAATTAATAACAACATGCATTACTTCATTAGCCTTATTCACATTGCATATCAAACCCTAAGTACAGATCGACGAAGTAGCAATAAATATCAATCACTCTAACCATCTAGCACATAGCATTGAATCAAATCTATCATTCATTCAACATCAATAAAGCACTTAGCATCCATAGATCTATCTACTATACATAAAAATCAATGCACTAAGAAGATTCAAAGCATAAACAACACAACACAAATCCAAAAAACAGACACAAGATATACGTGGTTCACCCCAGTGTGGGGCTATGTCCACCAACTCCTTTGTCTTATTTATTAGTCTTCAATATCTTACAATCATCTACTCCTATGCACTAAGCCACAGAGCCAAGCTTCGCACCAGACATGTGATCTGTGCACTAAGCACTAGATCCACCTTCCCAAAATCAGGTCAAGGCACATAGCCAACTCCTTTATCAAGCACAGAGCCTTACATACAGAGTCCATTGCACAAAGAAAATCAGAACTACTTGCACTTAGCCACTACTTTCTCTTGCAGTTAGCTAAATTTCCATTTTTACATTACATTATTATTTATTTATACTTTTACATTCCTTACAAAAAGGCATAATCATGGGTAAACCCATGGGATGACATCCCATAAACCCTAATACAAAACCCTAATGAACCCCTTGTTGGGTCCACAAAACAAGTGAGATCCTATGATCTCAACTTTTCTTGGGTACTCCATCTTCGACCACCCTGTCGAAGTCCAAAAAATGGTAAAACCTGACCAATGTTTCCTCAAAATTGGTCGAGGGCCAACAAGCCCCCAACGCTCACTTGTGACTCATCCCGATTCACTCAGATATGGGAAACGCTACTTCAAAGGCCTCGAGATTAGCTTGAGCTACCTTGACTTGCTGCTTCACCTGAGCCTCCTTCTCAATGAGCTCTTCGATCATTTTCTCTGTAACAGGCCCTTCCAAGCATTTTCCACTGTTGCAACCACTTGGTCTAATTGCGAGCCTTTTCATTCAATCTCTTCAAACACCATGCAGGCTTCATCCTGCACCAGTTTTAGCCTCTGTTTGACTTCCATTACTCTGCCCTGGATGGCAGTAATCTGTTGTTGCACCTCATGTTGTTCCTAATATCTCTTCATTCTTTCTACCATAATGAGTAGCTTCATATGTGCCTGTTGCTATGCCTCCTATAGATATGCTTCCAGTTTCCTCAGCTTTCGATCTTCTGTGAGGCATTCATAAGTCTGCGCACTTATGTTGCTCAGTTATTTTCATTCTGAGGCGAGGGATTTGATCCTTCCTATTGTGTTCTTAGCGGCCTCCTCCCTCTGGTCGCGTACTTCCTGTGGAGTGCTCATAACTGCTTGGACTTCCAACTCTGTTATCCTTGCTTGAATATGCTAGATGGTCTTAGTGAGCTTCACCACTTGAAACTCAACCAACTCCCATTCCTCCTATGCCCAACCTGGCATAGATTGACATGCTCTGCTCACTGCCTCTTTGACTATGGCCCGTTTTGCGAGCAACTTCTCATTTTCTTTCTGTAGCTTCACTTTGTCTTCCTGGACCATTGCCTAAAATTCTTCTTTCTCATTCTCATAGGCGGTTACACAATACCACTCTATGTGTAATTGCTCCAAGACCTCCTCTTTTTCTTGTTTCAAGGCTACTATAGCCTTCTCCTTTTCTTCTTGGGCTCCCTGAAGTCGAGCCTCTATTGCATTTGTAGGTCTTCGAATTTGGGTTGGTTCATCCCCCAACTCTGCGGTCTCCAATGAGGAAGGCACAATAGGGACTAAGTGGAACGAACAAATAGTTTCATGTACTTCACTGAGTTTCTTTTCTATCCTGCCATATAGTTCGTCCTACTTCACTCTATATCTCTACAAGATGTCCTCAAAAGCATCCTCCATGGCTCCATGGACCAAATTGATATCATCCTCTGTGAGTGTAGCCTCTAGCTGGGGCTTATTGGCACGTGTCTTCTTTCTTGCCGAAGGTTTCTACGGAGTTTTTGTTTTAGTGGGGGGGTCTTTCGACAGTGTATCTTTTCCTTCTCCTTTATTTTCTCCTTCATCCCCTTCTCCCTGTCCATCTACTTCATCTCCTTCTCCTAGGGATCCAAATCCATTGTCTTCATAGGCATTGTCCTCCTCATCAGTCTCTATATTCTGGACTTCCTCCTTTTTCTTCTTCTTCTCATTGGTCTGTCCAACATGCTTGATTCGAGTGACCAAGGGACTTCCTATGATATCAGCATCAGAGAGTTCTGCATCTGCAACTGGTAAAAGGAACTCCTCTGACCATTCCTTGGTGATCTTATCCTTGTCTTCGTCAGTCAACTTATAATAAGATTGTATCTCTTCCTTTCTCTGATCCTTGCACACAATGATATATATGAAATGTCGATCAACGTGAAACTTGGCTATCGGTTTGTACTGGTGCAAAGTGTGTGGTGTCATGCATGGGAATGACTCTATGCAAACCTTCAATTGCTGATAATACGCATGGAACACTATGTTCGAATTCCATTTCTTCGACATGTCATTTGTGTACCATAATGTAGAAAATCTAGTTGCCAATGGCTTCGATGGTTAAATTTCTGGAAAATTTGCTCCCTGAGGCATTTTCCAAGCGATAAATGCAATTAGTACGAGTATCCAATTGAAGTGGATCTCGTATCCCTGATCCTACACTTTGTGGCAGTCTTTCGTAAGATCGTTGACGAGGTAGCTCGCCCAATTCATATGCATCCCCTCCAGGCATTTCCCTACCAGGTCCACCATGAACCCGATGACTTGTTTGGGGTGGTTCTTTCTGATGTGCTTTATAGCTATGAGTTGGAAACTGAGGTGCACTATGCCATCCTGGATAGAGGATAACTTGTATCCTCGCTTTCCTTTTTCAACTTCACCATATGCCTCCTTTATGCATTGTGCCAGGGAGTGATTTGAGGCCTTCCCTGGGTAGAACTGCTGAGGGTTAGGTCCCTACATGCTCAATCCTGTAATCAACTGGATTAACGTCGAATATAGAGTAATCCACCTATCGAGCCACAAATATCCACCATGATATCATGACAAGAGGATTTTAACACAAGCGTTAACCTCCTGATGTCAGCCAAAATGAGGAATCTTCATTACATTGAGTATAGTGGACTGCGCCATCTCCTTTATCCACGACTGGGTGACAATGCAAGGCTTCTTCCTAGTAGTCTTCATTAAGTATCGGTGAGGTGCGAACATGGCATAGTTCTTTCTGTCTCCAAGGTTGAAGTCATTGTTCTTCAAAGATGGGATTTGTCCCAACTAGCTTCCAACTACACGTATTCCCTTTGGAATGTACGCAGTGATCAAAGTGTACTCAAAGTCCCATGGAATATTTTCATGGTTAATCGCGCCAACCAAAGGTGGGATATAATCCAGGAAGATCGACGGGATCTGCTTCGCATTAGCCAGATCGCCTCGATGCTTACTTTGTTGCTTGGTCGGGGGTTAGTATGGCTAGAGCGACGTCTAGTTGAAAGGGAAGCCTGCAGTGCCCTAGTTGACGATGCCTACACTCCTTCAAACATAGCTCTATCAGTCATGAACTTCCTAAGAACCTCCTCGATGAACTTCACTAACTCAGTGGGTTCGCTCGACATTCGAATTTATAATAGATAGGACAGGGTAGGTGGACAGATAAGCGGGGTAGTCAAACACACAATGATGTCTATATTCTGATAGCATAGCTAGACACACAATCAAATCTCTATTAGAAACGTTAATAACGGATGGAAAAAAGTGGTCCCGACAGAGCGTCTGATGGGTTGAACAAGCGGGGCCTCATAACAGACTCTTCTAATGGGTAGGAATCAATGCGAATATTTTCGCTATGGCACGGTCTCAACGTCCAATGACTGTCTATCCGCCCATAAATGAATTTTCTAGCCATTCTAGAGCGTCGTTCTAATGGTCGGTCTGCCTCGAACGATCATATAGCTTCATCGAGTCGAAGTCCCATTCTGCATGGTCCTGTTGTTCCGACGAGGTTCAAATCCTGCAAACCTACCTCTTGAAAAGTCTTCCATTTGTTATTTGTAGCCTCCTGAATATTTTATAACTTGGCTTTCTTCTTATTGATCTTTCTTGCCTTCTTTCCTGTGATCTGAGTCTCTCTAACTGTTTTTGGAATCCTCTTTCCATTATTATTATTATTTTCTCCTATCATAGTGACCTCGCACTGTTGATGTTCTCTCAAAGGGTTCTAGGTCAATATCCCTTCCCTTACCACTTCTTGGGTGGATATAATTTCTTCTTGCATGGATAGGTCCTTCAAGCCTTCTGTTGGCACAGGGGCAGACCTAGGGTTCAACGCTACAATTGCACACCAAAAAAAACCTTAACTTCCTATGAAGAAAATGAAGTCTCACCCGAGGTAGAGGCAGGGGTGGTTGCAGGACTCAAGTGTCTACAACCTAGCTAGGACACAGATATGTGATTACAACACTTAATAGAGCACTTAGCAGTCAATATTCATTAGTCTTTATCCCTTACTCACTTTGCAGGTAAAAACCCTAGTTATAGAACAACACAGTCTCCAACAAGATCTAAGCATATCTAACCATTCAACACATAGCATCAGACAGATCTAGCATTCATTCACATAGTAAGCACTCAGCATTCATATATCTCTCTATCATACATCAAGAATAGTGCACTAAGAAAATAGATACATAACAACATAAACAACATAACACAAAGTACCATAACACAAGATATATGTGGTTCACCCCCAACGTGGGACTACGTCCACCGACTCTTCTTCTTCTTTATTTGCTTTCTTCCAATCTCCTTACATGCACAGAGACAGAAACCAACTTCGCATAGGACAAGATATCTACGTGCACCTCGCCAGATCCTCCTTCCCCGAGTTAGGTTAAAGCACAGAGCCTTTCCACAGTCTGTGCATAAAGCACTTACAAACACTTGCACATAGCTCTGCAAGCCTTAACACAGTATGCACAAAGCTAACATTAGCACTGAGCCAACGACTTACTAGGTCTCCTCTTACATCGCCTAGGCTACTTATTTATACATTATAAATGAGGACTAAACATGGGTAAGCCCATGGGCCAACATCCCATACTCGTTACATAAACCCTAATCCCAAAAATCCTGTAAAAGGGGGCGAGATCTTGTGATCTCCACTTCGCCTAGGCACTCCATCTTCGACTATCCTGTCAAAGGCCCAAAAATGGTCAAAAAATGACCAAGGTTCTCCAAAACTTGGTCAAGGGCCAATATGCCCCCAACACTCACATGTGACTCATCCTGAATCACTCTGATCTGGGTAATTCTTCTTTGAAGGCCTCGAGCTTGGCTTAAGTTGCCTCGACTTTCTGATTTGCCAGAGCCTCCTACTCGATGAACTCCTGAATGATTTTTTCAGTGACAGGTCCTTCCAAGTGTTGTTCCACTGTGGTGAGAACTTGTTCCAGCTGTGCACCTCATCCTTCAATCTCCTCAAAAAGGGTGAAGGCTTCATCCTGCATTAGTTGGAGTCTCTGGGTTACTTCCATGACTCTACTCTAGATGGCATAGACCTGCTACTGAATTGCGTGTTGTTCCTGTGATCTTTTCATCCTCTCAACCACTGAAAGAAGTTTTAGCCGCACTTGCACTGTCGATGCTTGTTTCTTTTCCTCCTGGAGTTGTGCTTCTAATGTTCTTAGCTCCAGGTCCTCTTCAAGGTGCTCATAGGTCTGCACACTTTAGTTACTGAGTTCCTTGCATTCTAACGCCAATGCCTTGATTCTTTCAACTATGCTCCGAGCAGTCTCTTCTCTATGGTCTTTCACTTCCTGTGGAGTGCTCGGTACTACTTGTAATTATAGTTCTACTACTCTTGCTTGGAGGTCTTGGATGGCTTCAACGAGCTTCCCCACTTGGCTCTTAGCTGGCTCTTCTTCTGTCGGTGTCAATCCTGGCACTGAGCGAAGTGCTTGAGTAATTGATTCTTTAACTCCAATCTGCTTTGTGAGTAGCTGATCGTTTTCTCTTTGGATCTGTGCTCTGTCCTCTTCAAACTTTGCTTAGAGGTCATCTATCTCTTGCTTGGAAATCCGACTTTGCTTGATGGCTTCCTCCTTTTCTTTCTTCAGGGCCTCTGTGGCTTGTTCTTTTTCCTCTTGTACTCGCTGAAGGTGAGCCTCTGTTGCATCTGCTAATCTGCAGAGTTGGGCAAGCTCATCTCCTACTTTTATATCCCCTGATGAGAATGTTGCAGTAGACACTGCACGGCTCGAATAGAGAGCCCGTTGTACCCCTTTGAGCTCTGCCTCGATCCTGTCATACATGGTTTCCTGTTTGGATTCATTTTGCTGCAAAATTTCCTCTGAGGTGTTTGATACAGCTGCGATGATAAGGTCAATATCATCCACTGTAAGTACAGATTGTAAGTGAGGCTTATTGGCTCTTGACTTCTTTCACGCTGAGGGTTTTTGTGGAGAAACATTTCTTTTCTTGGACGGTTTGGCCTCTTTGTTGGGATCTTTAGGTGGTTTCACTTCACCCTCCTTCTTCTTGTCCTCTTCTTATTCTACTTCATCATCCCCTCCTCCTTGAGGTGAATCAGGCACAGTTTCCTGCGATGCGTGGTTCTGCTATTCCGACGAGGTTCAATGTCTTCAAGCCTTCCTTCTGCGAAGTCTTCTCTAGACCCTCCTGCAATTTTTCTATCTTTTCTTTCTTCTTATTGAGTTTTCTTTCTTTCTTTCCCATGATTTGCGTCTTTGGATTCCTATTTCCATTCTTGTTCTTGTCTTCTCTTGGTATAATAACTTCACCCTGATGAGTGTCTTTCATAGGGTTTAAGGGTAATATTTCTTCTCTTACTGTTTCTGGAGTAGGTTCTCTACTCTTCTGCATGGATAGGTTCTTTAAGCCTTCTTGTGTTCTTTCAACTTCGACAGCTAGGTCTCTGGTCCTCAGTTGCTTTGACTTGTCCTCATGTTCCTCTATTAAGCGCGCTATCCTCCTAGTCAGGAAATCCCTTAATTATTTCTTTTTATATTCTATAGCTTCCTCTTCTTCTTTCCTTCTGATCTGATCTTTCTCAATCCAAGGTTTTCCTAACATAAGTGCAAAAGGCATGGTTGTTACACATTATTTTGGTCACCGTGATGATGATTCTACAAGCATGTGTTCAGGCTCTTAAAAGGATCTTTTTCATGAGAAAAGTAACTGATTTCTTCCTCTACAAAATTGGTTTTTAGAAGGCTGTCGCAGGCTGCATGTATTACACAGTGTGAAAATGTCTGATTTTCACAGGCTACTCTATACCTGGCTTGCGAGGTTTCCACAGGCTGTTATATAGGCAGGGTGCGGCAACGTTTGAAAGCTAAATAAAGGAAGAAGTTAATGAAGGTTCTATAAGGGGTTCTTCTAGAATGTGAGGTGGCATCCGTATGGTTGGGATCCCTCTGGCTTCTCTCATTTGGTGGGATCATCCTCATCCCTTTAACCACTTCTCCTTTTCCTATATAATGATAGGTTTCTCATGGAAAAGGTTAAGCAAGATTAAGCAAGGAATTGATGAAAGAATAGGCTGATGACTGTGTGAGGAATTTTATTTCAATTGATGCTTGAGGTCTCCATTTGTCCATCAAGATTTTTTGGATCATCTTCATGCAAATTTCAGAGCAATTTTATGTGTGTGTTGGAGAAAAGGACCACTGAAAGGGAACTTGCGACATCAAGGCAGTTTGGTTGTGACTTCCACTTTTATTAATATAATATGGTGGCATGTTTATTTCCCATAATATCATTCTCATTTTATTACATGACTCCTTGATCACATGTTTAAGTTTTCATTGAATATACTATTATTGCTTTCACTTTGGTTGGTTTGTGTCATTGTAGATATGATCTCACAAGATCACCGGAGCGAAGAAGGAACACCAAATATATAAGGAAGCAATATTCAAAGGTATGTCATTCATTCCTTCTTTGGTAGTAAATTCAATGATTGTAACTTAGGGAAAGCGTCATGTCCTATCTTGTTTTGTTCTAGATCCAGGTGGATCTAGGGAGATTAGTTTATGTCTGCATTCACCGATTTATCCAATAACATGACCACTTGTCAACATTGGATATAGCATTACATGTGCATGTGCATTTCAGGGTCGTGGGAAGCGGTTTGGACCCACACCTCTTTCGGGATCGAAATGCACCCCTTTCCGCCACGTAGCCTCCCACAAAAACCATGGTTTGGTTTTCGGCCCACCCTTCGGGTTTTATCCTCCATGAAGCTTGTGGCACCGAAAAGATCGGTGATTGTTGATATGATCACAACCCGAGATCTGGGAGTGCCGAATAATTTAGCGCCTCCACCAAGACTTTTCCCATACACCAACCTTTGAGTCCCTCCAACTGTTCTTAGAGATAGCGCCACATCGAACCTGTGCAGGGGAAAACACCATTGTAATTGCATTTTCCTTCTTTATGCGCTGATGGTTGTCACCTGCAAACCTGAACAACTGTATGTGATAACAAATCCCATGGAAGTAGATGGAAATAATAACATAGTTCAAGATGATGGGACAAATCAAATGATCCAAGACTTATTCGTTCATCCAGATGAGAATCATGGGGACAATAGCGATGGTATTTATGATGAACCTCTGATTGAAAAGGTAAATAAACGACTTTATAAAGGGTCAAGAGAAAATCTTCTCTCCACTACATTACTACTGGTGAACTTGAAAGTTATGAATCATTTTTCGAACAATTGTATGACACAGATCCGAAGTTATATAATATGTTTCTTCACATCTACATAAAGGTTGACTTTTCCCCATTTTTTTTATTGTTAATTAATGTGTAAAATAAAAATGCAATATTTACAATTACTATTCTTTACATTAACTATTTATTTTTTATGTTTAATATTGTTAGGTGAATTTTTGGTACCCTCGTCAAATATTTTACCTCACACATATCGAGATTTACATGCCAATATGAAAGACATTGGAATGGAGTATCAAAGTATAGATGCATGTCCTGATGATCATATTATATATTA
>SNQJ01S0058090.1:14580-43227 GCA_010110895.2 Picea sitchensis
TTTGGGTAAGTTAGTACATCAACTTCCCAGGGTCGTAACGTTTTCATACAATCTATGTTTTAGGCACATGATAGCCCATTGGAGATTTGTTTTGGGGGATCAGTCTTGCCTTCGGATACCATTCTGAAGCTCTATCCCAAAAAATCTTCATTTAGGCCCTCAAAATGGCCCCAGAAGTTAAAAATGACTAAAAATAGTAAATTACCAAAATTGCCAGAAAACTATTTTGAGCCAGTTGGAAAAGGTGGGTGGCCACCGATACCCACTTGGATCAATCCTCCCTCCTTAGGAAGAAATGGTATCCATTGCGTTGAGTGCCTGGGGGAGAGGTAAAAGAATTTGTTGAATCTGCATCTTGATGAGCTACTTGCCTTGTTGGAGAAGTTGTGCTGCTTAGCTTGTTGAAGGTTGTCATGAACATGTGGCTAGAAGGGTTGGACCTTTTTAGCTAGTCTGGATACATGAGATTCCTGTGTGCATAAGGAATCTTTGTTCTTTGCTACACCCTTGTCGACCTTCTTATGTTGGATAGAAGGTGCTTGGGGCGAGGCTGTAGTGGTTGCAGTGTCCTTTTGTTCTCCTTTTGAACAGATTGTGAAGAAGTTCAATTTTGCAGTATGAGATACTACCTTGCAGCACTATTTAGGTGGAATAATAGTTGGAACTTCCTCTAGTATTCTGTAGATATGAACCCCCAAAGTAACAATGACACTACGAGGTCGAGACTCATAAACAACATGGCGTCTCCACATATATGGTTGGCCCAAGAGGAAATCACAGACATCTAGTGGGGAAACATCACATAATACCTCATCCTTGAAGGGTTGGATGCCATATGATAATTGACATTGTTGGCTGACACGAAGATCTCATCCTTAGAGAATCCACTCGATGTTGTATGGCTGCAGATGTGGTGTTGTCGACAATCCCAACTATTTGATGACCTCTACTGAGATGAGGTTCTTCTGGCTTCCGCTATCAACAATAAAATGAAGCGGGGTCCCCTTCACCCACATCTGTGAATGAAAAAGGTGCTCCCCCTGTTTAGAATCTGTTGGTTCTTTTAGTTGAATTGTTGTGGTTGCGACAATAACAGTGGGGTCTGTGTCAATGATTTAGCCTTTACTAGTATTTTCATAATCAGATTCTAAATCAGGTTTCGACTCCTTGTCTTTGATCTTGGACACCAATGACTATTTTGAGTGACATTCATTGGTTTTATGCCAGGGGATTTTGTGGAAATTGCACCATTTTTCAGTGTCCTTCTTTGTCTTCCCATGAACCTTCTTTTCCTGTGGCTTGGACTGGTTTTTGGGAGACTGTTTGTTAGGGCTATCTTTGTCATACTTTGGTTTTTGTGGATTTGCAGATCCAAACTCTCGTTTGTTCTAGTTCTTAAATTTCTGCTCAATTTTAACAACATATTGATAAGCGAGGCCTCATGATGAGATGTCCAGAAAATCAATTTCATTTTGGATGTATCTATGTAGATCCCCATGGTATTTTAGAACCAAATGTCATTCGGAGTCTTTGATACCCATCTTGGTGTGCAAGGTATGGAAGGTATTGGTGAACTCTAGAACTGCTTGGCCCCNCTCCTATGTGGAAATTTTCTCCCAGTAATTTTCCCACCAATGTTTGACATGAGGGAGAGATTTAAGGAGTGTGAAGGTGATCTTTTCTTTGTCGGAAAAATTGTGAACAGAGAAATAACCTTCTAGTAGATTTAACCATTTGTCTAGGGCTTCTGCATTTATCTGTCCTTCAAATACAGGAATATCAAAATTAACTTGTACCTTGAAAGGCAAGGTACTTTCAAAGTGGCCACTTGATGAAGATGCACCTGTTGCTATCAGAAAGCATTGAAGGAAGTGGGAAAAAATCTCCATCATTTTGTCCCTCTGTTGCGCGAGAGCTTGCTCAAGCAACATACTGATAGGATCGTCTGCTCCATTGCTTTTATTTTCTTCCACCATTGACAGTTTCTTGGGTGTGCGAGAGCGATTGTCCTCAAGAGAGACAATCTCGAGACCCAAATTTATATACTCGGACCTCGTCGGGGACATGACATGAAAAATGATCAAGAGCAACCTGCTCTGATACCACTGATTCAGATTATTTTCGGCACGAAATGAGAGTGGAGATACAATAAAGAAATGCACAGAGAAATCGTAGATATTCAATAATATAACATAAATGTATCAGAGATGCAACCATAAACACAGATATAAAGTAATACATGATTTCTGTTAATGAAAGAAATGTACATAGACTGTAAAAATACAGAGTGAAAGACTCACTAGAATGGTGTCAACTTATCTCTGAGAAGAGATGTGGCAACTACTCACATTCATAAAAGTATGATTACAAAGAGGCTCTGAAGGCCTTTTTAAAATAAACAGGAATGCCAAAAACCCTAGACATAAAAAAACCTAACCCTAGGAGATGAAGTGCCAGAAGTCATGTGGGCCACTTTTGGGTAAGTTAGTATATGAACTTCCCGAGGTCATAACTTTTGCATACGATCTTCGTCTTAGGTGCATGATAGCTCATTGGAAAGGTATTGTCAAGGAGATTCATTTTGGGGGATCAATCATGCATTATACTATCATTGGGAAGCTCTATCCTGAAAAAATTTCAATTAGGCCCTCAAAATGGCCCCGGAAGTTAAAAACTACTAAAAATAGTAAATTACCAAAATTGCTAGAAAACTATTTTGAGCCAATTGGAAAAGGTGGGTGGCCATCGATATCCACCTAGAGAAACACTTTAGGAAATTTTCTCCGGTTTGTCAGAGACCTTTCTACAAAATTCCTCGGTGTTATCGAAACCCTTTGCAGGAACTCTCCCAACTCACACTGTAGCCCTTCATAATAACTTCTTCGATATACAAACATATATACTGACACACTTCATACTAACTCCTCTGATATACATTGGAGAAGTTTGTAAGAACTTCTCCGGTCTCAAACTTTTGAACCCTTTTTAAGGAAATGTTTTCTCTAGATTTCACCAAAACTTAAATGATTCCTGCTATTATACTTTCATATTTAGATGAAAACCTTCCACCTAGCATTAGCTCAAGTGAATCCTATGGTATTTAATATGATATCCTTAGATAAATTATTGTTAGATATTTATGTATCAATTGTGATTTATCTGTGTGCTGATCCCATATTTACTTCGCAGATTCAGAAATGGATCCGAGGAAGAAGATAACCAGCAAAGAACCAACCACTGAGGCATCTGGGAGTGTTCGTTAGATCGAAGATGAGCTAGAAATTGTCAGGGAAGTTTATAATGATACCTCTGGGTTCCTATAAAAAGGGGAGGATACACTCTTATGGGGCTATATTTATCAGATGTTCAAAAAGAAAAAATTCTCCACTGACGCAGAATACCAGGATGAGCTTAGAATATTTAAGAACATAAGGACATATGGAATTCATAGGGTAGTAGCCTGCATTGTTGTATTCCCCTTCTTTCATTCCATCACCTGGATACTAAAGCATGTGGACTTTGGGAATAGTTACATTTTCAATGTTAGATTAGAACAAATATATTTGAATCCCTTCCTATTCCTTCTTCCACATGTTCAATGTTTTTCCAATGGTTTTCCCGTAGATCTTTCCCATTAACACCACTCTAATTCTTCTCATTCATGGATTTTTATTTAGTACCTTTAAGAAATATGGTTATCCACCGTCGGCAGGCAATGTGGGTTGGCTTGGATTACCCAGTGTTGTGCACCTAGGAGGGTAGTGCACTTCAGAATGCGAAGGTTTCAAGTCTTGAGAGCCCAGAATAGCTCCCTCACCTATTGCATGCACGGGTTTGGACCGCATGGAATCGTAGCATGAGGGTACTATCATCATTTTTCTGCCACAAGGATGACTAATCACAATAGGCGTGATGTAGTGCCCCTCAAGATGTTCCGGAAGGTGCATGATTCCAAATGTTATTATTAATGTTTGACTGACCTGGGGCTGGATTAGTACCTATGATTAATAGGTTTGACATGGGCTGGAAAAAAACAACGACAATGGGGAGTAAATGTTAGGTGGCTAGAGAGTTAGTGGAGGCCATCCAATGTAAGGTGGCCTAGGTCCATTGTATTATTAAGTAAGGCCCACTATGATAGTTAGATATAATAAATGGGTAGTTAGATATAATAAATGTAAGAGGACTTCTAAAAATGTAAGAGGAAATGTTTTTTTTTTAGAAGTCCTTTATTTTTTCAGAAAATTATGCACTTGGACATGGGACCTAGGTTCACAGTGACAATTCAACTACTTCAACATAGTGGTTCACATTTATACATGGGACCTTGGTTCTCTAATCTTCTTCAACATTATGGTCCACAATTATCCATGGGACCCTAGTATATGGTTGTCCACCCTCATAACAAGCGTTGAGGAACAAACTTTCATAAGGGGGATGGAATGTTAGGTAGCTAGAGAGGTAGTGGAGGCCATACAATGTAACCTGGACTAGGTTCACTATATTATTAAATAAGGTCCACTATAGTAGTTAGATATAATAAATGTAAGAGGACTTCTAAAAATGTAAGAGGATTTTTTATTTAAATTTAGAAGTCATTTTTTCATTTATTCTTTTTAGAAGGATGGTGATTTCATTTTAAATTTCAAAATGTTTGGTTCATGTCAACTTTTTTCATAAAGTTGTTTTACAGAATTTATTATATGAATGTGACATATGTTGTATTAGATTATCGTGAATAGTATAATTTTTTTTTATATATTTTTTAAAATTCATTAAATCTATGAGATTAATCCCTCATTTTATTATTTTATTAGAATTTGAGAATTTATTTTCTTATTATAAGGAAATTGTTTTACATTATCACTTTATAGCAGCGACTTTGTTATTTAGTTATCTTTCATGTTGATACATAGATTTGAAACTTTCTTCAATCTTCCATGTATTTGGCCAAGTTCATCTATTGAAACTTTATGTATGCAAAGTTTACAACTCTTCTACACTCTTTTCATATGAAAATTGATAACCTTCTCCCATTTAGTATCTCTATATTTGATCCTCAGTAATTTCAAATATATATTCATATCTGTGTCAAGCACTACCAACCCTTCATTTTATTGTAAATTGCTTGCAAAGCTCCCTACAAGAAAATTGAGCCCCCTTGTCTTTTCCTTTAAAATCTTCTTGAGTGGAGTTTTTAATGAGCAATCTCTCACTCTAATAAAGTTATCTCTTTTTGGGTTTAGACGAGATTACAATTTTGTCCTTTCGCTTAGAAATTTTTTGAGCCACTTTAGCTGCTTTAAAAAATACATTTTTGAATATTTGCTGAAGTTTCTAGAAACTCTTGTGGTGTACACCGGAGGAGTTACCAGAAACTCCTATGGTGTACATCGATTGATTTCTCTCCGTCTGTTCTGGTAGAAACCAGGCTATTTTCCCATGAAATGTTCTGAAACAATGAACTTTTCATCAGAGAACTTAAAACAAACTCCTTCGGTTTGACTGGAGGAATTTGCACAAACTCCTCCGGTCAAACCGGAGGATTTATATTCTTCTTCCCCATGACCACTGACAAAATTTGCGTCAACCTCCTCGGTTTAGATTAGAAATCTTACAACAAATTCCTCTGGTGTAAACCAAAGGACTTCACATAAACACTGTCGGTTCAAGCTTGTTCCGTCCATTGGAATTTATTGCACTCAATGCCTAAAGTTATAAAGGTGCTCTCACCTTCTTTATTTTTTACCATTGTTACCAAGCACCCGAGAGAAGAAGAGAGCACTAAGAAAAATAGTAATGAAACCAAATGTCTTCACCCTCAACGTGTAGGTGAACCACTAGGTAATCCCTAATTCGACCATTCCTTTCATTGGTGAATCAATATAGGGTTAGGGTTTTTATTATTTCTTTTTGGATTAAATTTTTTCCTTTTGGACCCAAGGTTTCCAAGATCTTTGCAGTGACGATCCTCCACTTCTACTTCCACCATAACCTTTCCCTCTCCTTTTGTCCGCCAGAAACATGTGAACTACCCTCAATCCATCACCAGACCACAAGGTTGTCTCCTCTCTCTACTTTAAACACCACCTTATGAAAATTCTTGGCCATGGAACTGTTATGACTGTGACCTGGAAAGACGTAAAATCATTTTGGGAAGGCATGAGCGCCAAACTAGATCTTTTCCTCCATCACCGATACGTGGAACCATAGAATCCAACGAAGAAACCATCAATTGAGACCCTGAGTGATGAATAGTCTAAGAACCTATATTTCAAAGCATAGGAAACCCAACCCCTCATAGGCTCGACCATCATTCAATGCTTACTTGAATTTCAAGGAGTTACTTTGTAAACTGACAACCTTCACATCAACGTCTTCGGTTCACTCAATACTTTTAACATTAACACCTCTGATTTCCACTGAAGGAGTTGGTGCCAACCTCAGCAACCGACACACTTATAATGAAGTCCTTTGGCTCTAAACAAAGTATTTGACATGAACTTCTCTAGTTTCACCAGATGAGTTAATAGTAACACCATCGGTTGACCCTCTTGCAAAATCAACACTTCACGAAATTTTCCCTGGTTCATCAGAGACCTTTCTACAAACTTTCTCTGTGCTATTGAAACCATTTGCAAGAGCTCTCCCAATTCACACTGTATCCCTTCATATTAATTCCTCTGATATACAAACATACCTATTGTCACACTTCATACTAACTCCTCTAATAGACATTGGAGCAGTTTGTAAGAACTTCTTCGGTCTCAAAATTTTGAACCTTTTTTGAGGTGGTTTCCTCTCTAGCTTTCACCAAAAGTTAAATGATGCATGCTATTATACTTTAATATTTAGATGTTGACATTATACCTAGAATTAGCTCAAGTTAATCCTCTAGTATTTCATATGAGATCCTTAGACAAATTGTTGTTATATTTATGTATCAATTGTTCTTTGTCTTTGCATCGATCCCATATTTACTTCGCAGATTCAGACATGTCTCCGAGGAAGAAGACAAGAAAAAAATCACCAGCCACCGAGGCCTCTGGGAGTGGTATTTAGATCAAATATGAGATAGACATTGTCGGGGAAGTTTATAATGATACCTATGGATTCCTAGAAAAAGGGGAGGATACACTCAGATGGGGCGACATTTATCATATATTCAAAAAGAAAAACTTATCCACTGACCCACAAGAACAGGACGAGCTTCTAATATTTAAGAACATCATGAAATCTATAATTCATAGGGTAGCAACCCGCATTGTTGTATTCCCCTACGTTGATGCCATCACTTCGATACTAAATCATGTATAATTTGGGAATAGGTACATTTTCAATGTTAGATTAGAACAAAGATCTTTGAATCCCTTCCTATTCCTTCTTCCACAAGTTCAATCATTTTCCAATGGTTTTCCCATAGAGATTTCCCATTAATGTCACTCTAATTATACTAATTCATGGAGTTGTATTTAGTACCTTTAATAAATATGAATCTCCACCATCAACAGGTAATGTGGGTTGGCTTGGATTACCCAGTTTTGTGCGCCTAGGAGGGCAGTGTGCTTCAGAATGCGAAGGTTTCAAGTTTTGATTGCCCGGAATATCTCCCTCACCTAATGCATGCATGGGTTCAGACCGCATGGATTCATAGAATGGGGGTACTATCATTGTTTTTCCACCGCAAGGATGGATAATCATAATAGGGGCTAGGTATCTCCCCTTAGGGTGTTCCAGAAGGCACATTAGTCTGAATGCTATTATTTATTTGTGATTGACTCGGGGCCAGATTAGTACCTGTAATTAACAGTTTCAGCGTGGGATGGAAAGTAACGATGACAATGACGATTAAATGTTAGGTAGCTAGAGAGGTAGTGGAGGCCATCCAATGTAAGGTGGACTAGGTCCATTATATTATTAAATAAGGCCCACTATGGTAGTTAGATATAATAAATGGGTAGTTATATATAATACATGGGTAGTTAGATATAATAAATGGGTAGTTAGATATAATAAATGGGTAGTTATATATAATACATGGGTAGTTAGATATAATAAATGGGTAGTTAGATATAATAAATGTAAGAGGACTTCTAAAAATGTAAGAGGACTTTTTTTTTTAGAAGTCCTTTTTTTATTTATTCTTTTTAGGAGGGTGATTTCATTTTAAATTTCAAAATGTTTGGTTCATGTCAATTTTGTTCATAAAGTTGTTTTACAGAATTTATTATATGAATGTGACATATGTTGTATTAGATTATCATGAATAGTATAATTTTGTTTTTATATATTTTTTAAATTCATTAAATCTATGATATTAATCCCTCGTTTTATTATTTTATTAGAATTTGAGATTTATTTTCTTATTGCAAGTAAATTGTTTTACATTATCACTTACTAGCGACAAAATTGTTATTTAGTTGTCTTTTGTCTTGACACATAGATTTGAAACTTTCTTCAGTCTTCCATGTATTTGGCCAAGATCATCTATTGACACTTTATGTATGCAAAGGTTAAGACTCTTCTACACTCTTTTCATATGAAAATTAATAGACTTCTCCCATTTAGTATCTCTATGTTTGATCCTAGGGAATTTCAAATATATATTCATATATGTGCCACGCAACACCAACCCCCCATTTTCTTGTAAATTGCTTGCAAAGCTCCCTCCAAGAAAATTGAGCCCCCTTGTATTTTCCTTTAAAATCTTCTTGACTGAAGTTTTTAACGAGCCATTTCCCACTCTAAGAAATTTATCTCTTTTTGGGTTTAGTCGAGATTGCAATTTTGAATTTTCGCTTAGAAATGTTTTGAGCCACTTTAGCTTCTTTAAAAAATACATTTTTGATGATTCGGTGAAGTTTGTACAAACTCCTATGGTGTACACCAGAGGAGTTACCAAAAAATCATATGGTGTACACTAGATGATTTCTCTCCATCTGTTCCGGTAGAAATCGAGGAATTTCCCACGACCTTTGCCGAAACATTGAACTTTCCATTAGAGAAATTAATACAAACTCCTTTGGTTTGACTGGAGGAGTTCGCAAAAACTCCATTGAGTTCCTTTCTTCTTCCCCATGACCACTGAAACAATTCACATCAACCTCTTTGGCTTAGATCAGAAAGGTTACAACAAATTCCTCCATTGTAAACTAGAGGACTTCACATAAACACTATCGCTTCAAGCCTGTTCTGTCCATTGGCATTTATTGCACTCAACACCCAAAGTTATAAAATTTCTCTCACCTTATTTATTTTTTACCATTGTTAAAAAGTACCTGAGAGAAGGAGAGAAAGTTGAACAAAAAAGCAATGAAACCAAATGTATTCACTCTCAACCACCTACTACCCTCCATGTGTAGGCGAACCACTAGGTAAGCCCTAATCCGACCGTTCCTTTCACTGGTGAATCATTATAGGGTTAGGGTTTTTATTATTTATTTTTGGCTTAAATTTTTCACTTTTGGACTTGGGATTCCCAAGTTCTTTATGGTGATGATCCTCCACTTCTACTTACACCATATCATTTCCCTCTGCTTCGGGCCACCAGAAACATGTGAACTACCCTTGATCCATCCCCAGAACATCAGGTTTTCTCCTCTCTCGACTTTAAACACCACCTTATGCAAATTCTTAGCCTTGGAACTATTACGAACGTGACCTGTACAGCCCTAAAATAATCTTTGGAAGGCATGAGAACCAAACTAGATCTTTTCCTCTATCACCGATATGCGGAAACCTAGAATCCAATGAAGAAACCATCAATTGAGACTCTGAGTGATGAATAGTCTAAGAAACTATATTTCAAAGCATAGGAAACCCAACTCCTCATAGGATCGACCATCATTCAAGGCTTAGTTGAATTTCAAGGAGTTACTTTGTAAACCGACAACCTTCACATCAATGTCTTCGGTTCACTCGGTACTTTTAACATTAACTCCCCCGATTTCCACCAGAGGATTTGGTGCCAACCTCATTGGTAGAAACCGACACACTTATAATGAAGTCCTATGGTTTTAACCAGAGGATTTGACATGAACTTCTCTAGTTTCACCAGACGAGTTAATAGTAACACTGTTGGTTGACCCTCTTGCAAACTCAACACTTGATCTAGATTATTTTTTGCATGAAAAGAGAGTCGAGATACAATAAAGAAATGCACAGAGATATCGCAGATATTCAATAATATAACATAAATGTATCATAGATGCAACCATAAACATGGATATACAATAATACATGATTTCTATTAATGAAATAAATGTACAGAGACTGTAAAAATATAGAGTGAAAGACTCGCTAGAATGGTGGCAGCTTATCTCTGAGAAGAGGTGTGACGGCTACTCGCATTCACAAGAAGATGATTACAATGAGGCTCTCAAGGCCTTTTTACAATAAACAGGAATGCCAAAAACCCTAGACATCCAAAAACCTAAACCTAGGAGATGAAGCGCCAAAAGTCATGTGGGCCCCGTTTGGGTAAGTTAGTACATCAAATTCCCAGGGTCGTTTTGAGCTAGTTAGAAAAGGTTAGTGGCCACCGATATCCACCTGGATAAATCCTCCCTCCTTAGGAAGAAATGGTCTCCATTGCGTTGAGTGCCCGAGGGAGAGGGAAAAGCGTTTGTGGAATCTGCATCTTGATGAGCTGCTTGTCTTGTTGGAGAAGTTGCACTGCTTAACTTGTTGAAGGTTGTCACGAACATGTGGTTGGAAGGGTTGGACCTTTTTAGCCATTATGGCTACATGAGATGCCTATGTGCATAAGGAATCTTTGTGCTTTGGTACACCCTTTTCAACCTGCTTCTGTTGGATAGAAGGTGCTTGGGGTGAGGTTGTAGTGGTTGCAGTGTCCTTTTGTTTCCCTTTTGAACATATTATGAAGAAGCTGAATTTTCAGTATGAGATACTACCTTGCGACACTGTTTAGGTGGAACAATAGTTGGAACTACCTCTAGTATTCTGTAGAGATGACCCCCCAAAGTAACAATGACACTACGGGGTCGATACTCATAAACAACATGGCGTCTCCAAATATATGGTTGGCCCAAGATGACATCACAAACATCTAGCGGGGAAACATCACATAATACCTTATCCTTGAAGGGTTGGATGCCATATGATAATCGACACTGTTGGCTGATACATAGATCACGTCCTTAGTGAAACCACCTGATGTTGTATGGTTACGGGTGTGGTGTTGTTGACAATCCCAACTGTTTGACGACCTCTACTAAGATGAGGTTCTTATGGCTTCTGCTATCAAATATAAAATGAAGCGGGGTCCCCTTCACCCACATCTATGAATGAAAAAGGCTCTCCTCCTCTTTAGGATCTGTTGGTTCTTCTGGTTGAATTGTTGTGGTCATGATAATAACAGTGGGGTCTACGCCAATGATCTGTTCTTTACTAGTATTTTTATAATCAGATTCCTAATCAGGGTTCGGCTCCTTGTCTTTGATCTCGGCCACCAATGACTATTTTGAGCAACATTCATCGGTGTTGTGCCAGGGGATTTTGTGGAAATCACACCATTTTCCAGTGTCCTTCTTTGTCTTCCCATGACCCTTCTTTTCCTATGGCTTGGATTGGTTTTTGGGAGACTGATTGTTAGGGCCATCTTTTTCATACTTTGGTTTTCGCAGATTTGTAGACCCAAACTCTCGTTTGTTCTGGTGCTTAAATTTCTACTCGATTTTAACAACATATCGATTATCAATGCCTCATGATGAGATGTCCAGAAAATCCATTTCAGTTTTGATGTATCTGTGTAGAGCCCCATGGTATTTTAGAACCAAATGTCGTTCGGAGTCTTTGATACCCAGCTTGGTGTGCAAGGTATGGAAGGTATTGGTGAACTCTGAAATTGCTTGGCCCCTCTCTTGCCGCAGTGTGGTCCATCTCATGTATTGGTCCTCATAGTTGCCAACATGGTAATATTGTTCCTTTACCGCAGCCACAAAAAAATACCAAGTGGGCTCAGCCCCATATATTCCAGACTCCTATGTGGAACTTTGCTCCCAGTAATTTTCCCACCAATTTTTAAGATGAGGGAGATCTTTAAGAAGTGTGAAGGTGATCTTTTCTTTGTCGAAAAATTTGTGAACAGAGAAATAACCTTCTAGCATATTTAACCACTTGTCTAGGGCTTCTGCATCTATCTATCCTTCAAATACATGAATATCAAAATTAACTTGTACCTTGAAAGGAAAGGTACTTCCAAAGTGGTCTCTTGATAAAGATGCACCTGTTGCTATCGGCAAGCATTGAAGGAAGTGGGAAAAATTCTCCATCATTTTTTCCCTCTGTCGCGTGAGAGCTTGGTCAAGCAACATAATGATAGGATCGTCTACTTCATCGTTTTTCTTTTCTTCCACCATTGAAAGTTTCTTGGGTGTGCGAGAGTGATTTTCCTCAAGAGAGACAAGCTTGAGACCCAACTTTCTATACTTGGACCTCGTCGAGTACATGCACTGAAAAACGATCAAGAGCAGCCTGCTCTGATACCACTGATCCAGATTATTTTTGGCACGAAATGAGAGAGGAGATACAATAAATAAATGCACAGAGATATCGCAGATATTCAATAAAATAACATAAATTTATTAGAGATGCAACAATAAACACATATATACAGTAATACATGATTTCTATTAATGAAAGAAATGTACAGAGACTATAAAAATACAGAGTGAAAGACTCGCTAGAATGGTGGCATCTTATCTCTAAGAAGAGATGTGACGGCTACTTGAATTCGAAAGAATATGATTACAATGAGGCTTTGAAGGCCTTTTTAAAATAAACAGAAATTCCAAAAACTCTAGACAACCAAAAAACTAACCCTAGGAGATGAAGCGCCAAAATTCATGTGGGCCCCTTTTGGGTAAGTTAGTACATCAACTTCTCGGGGTCGTAACTTTTGCATACAATCTTTGTCTTAGGTGGATGATAGCCCGTTGGAAAGGTATCATCAAGGAGATTCATTTTGGGGGCTCAATCATACCCTCAACTATCATTGAGAAGATTGATCCTGAAAACCCTTCATTTAGGCCTTCAAAATGGCCCCAGAAGTTAAAAACTACTAAAAATAGTAAATTACCAAAATTGCCAGAAACCTGTTTTGAGCCAGTTGGTAAAGGTGGGTGGCCATTGATATACACCTGGATCAACACTTTAGGAATTTTTCCCTGGTTTGTCAGAGACCTTTCTACAAAATCCCTCGGTGTTATCGAAACCCTTTGCAGGAACTCTCCCAATTCACACTGTAGCCCTTCATAATAACTTCTCCGATATATGAACATACCTACCGACACACTTCATACTAACTCCTCTAATAAACATTGGAGAAGTTTGTAAGAACTGCTCCGGTCTCAAAATTTCGAACCTTTTTTAAGGCAATTTCTTCTCTATATTTCACCAAAACTTAAATGATTCCTGCTATTATACTTTCATATTTAGATGAAAACCTTCCACCTAGCATTAGCTCAAGTGAATCCTCTAGTATTTGATATGATATCCTTAGATAAATTATTGTTATATATTTATGTATCAATTGTGATTTGTCTTTTCACTGATCCCATATTTACTTCGCAGATTCAGAAATGTATCCGAGGAAGAAGACAACCAACAAAGCACCAACCACCGAGGCATCTGGGAGTGTTTGTTAGATCGAATATGAGATAGAACTTTTCGGGGAAGTTTATAATGATACCTCTAGATTCCTAGAAAAAGGGGAGGATACACTCATATGGGGCTACATTTATCAGATGTTCAAAAAGAAAAAATTCCCCATTGACGCATAATATCAAGATGAGCTTAGAATATTTAAGAACATCACGAAATATGGAATTCATAGGGTAGCATCATGCATTGTTGCATTCCCCTGCTTTGATTCCATCACCTGGATACTAATGCATATGGACTTTCGGAATAGGTACATTTTCAATGTTAGATTAGAACAAATATCTTTGAATCCCTTCCTATTCCTTCTTCCACATGTTCAATATTTTTCCAATGGTTTTCCCATAGATCTTTCCCATTAACACCACTCTAATTCTGCTCATTCATGGAGTTTTATTTAGTACCTTTAAGAAATATTATTATCCACCATCGGTAGGAAATGTGGGTTGGTTTGGATTACCCAGTGTTGTGCACCTAGGAGGGCAGTGCACCTTGGAATGCGAAGGTTTCAAGTCTTGAGTGCCCAAAATAGCTCCCTCACCTAATGCATGCAAGGGTTTGGACCGCATGGAATCGTAGCATGATGGTACTATCATCATTTTTTTGCCGCAAGGATGACTAATTGCAACATGGGCGAGGTAGCACCCCTCAGGATGTTTCGGAAGGCGCATGATTCTGAACGTTATTATTAATGTGTGACTAACCTAGGGCCAGATTAGTACCTATGATTAATAGGTTTCACATGGGATGGAAAAAAATGGCGGTAATGGCGAGTAAATTTTGTTGGATCATGTTGTCAATAATGCCAATGGTTTGATTGATTGATTTCATTGATTTATTGATGTCAAAGGATTGATTGATTGATGATTGATGTAATATAATATGTATTTTCCTTGATGAGAATACATAGATGAAGATGGATCAATGAGTTGTCATTGATATGATGAACATGGATAAATGAGTTGTCATTGATACATGATGAATATGGATCGATGTGGTTTCATTGGTATATGATGCATTGTTGGAACAAGTATATATGACTCATTATTGTCTTATCAGAACAAGTATATATGACTCATTGTCTTATCATGATTGATAAGGTGCAAAAATGGATGAACTCCAAAAGTGGTCCCCATGGTGAAAGCCCTCACGAGAAGACACCTTCAGGATTGAGTTATCCCAGAAGAATGGTTGATGACCCATGCTCTCATTATTTTCTCTTATCATGATTGATAAGCTGCACAAATGGATGAACTCCAAAGCGGTCCTTCTATGGTGAAATCCCTCACAGAAGACACTTTATGGATTGAGTTATCCTAGAAGAATGGTTGGATGACCCATGTTTGCATGTGGAATAATGACATGAAGATCAAGGAAATTTTTGCTGAAACCATACTATTACATGGTTAGTTCTTTTCATTCCATTTTCTATGGTATGTAGAATGTCACATTAACTCCTCACTCGCTAGAGTTATGGCGATGAGAAGTTGGAGACCCTAGGGTTTAAAGTAATGAATCTAAGGTTTGTTTGATGGCTAATGGTATGAGTTATGATATATTCTTAAGACAATAATATTCTATATGAATGCCATCTTTTCATTTTTTGGTGGTGGTATGTGGAATGCCACACAGTCCTGCCTTGAGAGTTATGGTCTTACTTAAGTTGGAGGACCCTCACATGTCATCTAGAAGCCCCAAAAGGTCAAAAGTAGTCAAAGTGGTTTAAGGATTTTAAAAGGTAAATAACAAAGCGAAGTGATGAGTGTACTATAATTAAGTGAATACAAAATAAATTAATTAAATAATAAATTTAATGGAGAAATTGTAGCTGGGTTAACCCTCTAAAATAAGGAAAGTGGGGCCATGACCTAGAAGATGTTTTAAAGAAGCTACTTGAGAGCATAAATAAGAAAGGATCTCATTTTAATCACACTTGATATTGTATCCATATGTGTCCTGAGGTAATCATGACATCTAAGCAGAAAATTTTAGGAAAGGTGAAGAAAAGAAGGCCTAAATGCAAGGAAGGATAAATTATTTCCTTGATGGTGCTTCTGGTTGCATGTTATTTAGGTCATCTCACCATTTTCATCTATAAATTGCTTCATAAATGATTAATACCGTTAAATTCATATTCCATTGAGAAAACATACGCACCATCCGTGGCAAAATCCATCCTGTATCTGCCCGACGGGAGCTAAGACCCAGGAAAAATAGGGCTTGTGGTCATCCCTGAGAGAGAGATCCATGAGAACCACACACAGACATCCCCAAGGAGGACACACACAGAACATAATACAGGAGACACACAGCAGACAGACATGGACACATGGCCACACACAGAGAGGAATGAGACAGCATGGAAGGATGGGACCAAGGACAGAGGACAAAGGAAGGAAGAGGAAGACAGACACAGACAACCAAGGACAATGACAGACCCAGACACAGACCCCACAGATCCCAGACACAAATGGAGGAGGAACGACCGAATAGATGAGAAGACACAGAACCACAGGAAGGAGAGAATGGATGGACAGACCACATCACACAGAGGGAGACACAGACAAGGAGACACAGACCACAAGGAAGATAGCACAAGACAAGGAAAACCATGGAGGAAAAGACACACACACCAGTGGAGGATGGAAGATGGACGAAACAAGGACAGACCCATGGAACACAGAAGAAAATCAGACATGGAAATAAGCATGGACTACACACCCATGGATAACACACAGAAGAAGAACAAGAAGAGAAGAAAGAAAGAAAGAGACAGACAATGGAAACGAAGACATGGAGGAAACGAGACAGAAGAAAAAATAGGAACTTATCTGGGAAATACAGACAGAATGAAAGAGGAATGGAAGGTAGGAAAATAATAAACAGAATGGAGGAGGAAATGGCACACAGGAGGATATAGTGAGAAGATATATAGTGAAAGAAATATAAACACACAGTGAAGACACAGCATGTAAAGATAAAAGATGAAAAAAAGACACAATAGTGAAGGACACGAAAGAAAAGAAGGAAAATAATGGATAAGGAAGAAAGGAATGGAGAAGACACACAGGTGGAGAAAGAAAGAAAGAAAGGAAAATATGGACATGGAATATAAGAAGAAAGCCATGGAAATGGTATGGAAAGAAGAAGGAATAGTGGAGGAGGAAAAGAGTGGAAACAGGAAAGATAGACAAGGAAGACTGGAAGAATGAATAATGGGATAATGGAAAGGACAAGGAAAGGAATAAATGTGGATATAATGGTGGAGCCTGAAAAGAAAGAAGGATGGAAAGTGGAGAATATAGGGGAATGGAGGAGATGGATAGGGAAATATAATAAGGAAAGACACAATAAAATATAGGAATATGGATTTGAAATGGAAGGAAGGAAGGAGGAGGGAATTGGTGGATGTATATGGATGGCAGCAGTGGAGGAAAGGGAGTGGACAGGAGACAGGAAAGGATGGAAGGATGGAAATATTGCATGAAGGATAATATAAAGGAGGGGATGGTAGGTGGATTTACATGGTATAGTATGAAGGCAGGAAAAGGATAGGAAAGATGGATAGTAAATAATGGAAGGAAATGGAGATATATGGACAGGGATAGAAAGGTGGGGAAGGGAGTATAGTAGGAAGGGAAGGGTATAGATGGCAATGTTGATAAAGGCATATGATTGATACATTCCATGATGATATCTTTGGCACATTGCATGATGTTGATGTATTATAGGTGTTGTGCATGATGAGCACACATTTGTACTGTGATGTACTTATTGATATTTTTCTCATGATTCTTTATTTCATTGTTGACATATCTTTTCTTCATGATTCTTGGTATGGCATGATTTTTATGCATGAACATGTCCAAAGATCATTATATGGTGTTAATAATGTTCATCTTGCATAAAATATAGGGGAGACATACCCATAGGGGAGTCATTCCTCTTCCATGATTCTAGGAGGAGATATTTATCGATGCATACCAAGAAAAGAGACACATATTTGAAGAAAGAGAATGAGCATACTTCGTGGGGAGAACCGGGTCATGGGGAGTATGTTCGATGTATATTTAACATTACTTCAGAGTGATATCCCTTTGTTCAAAAAGGAGAGATTATTTATAGGAAGATCAAAGGCATTCGCATTGTGGGAGAAACCCAAGGAGAGTTAAAGCAAGGGGAGCAACCTGATGAGAATGGCCCTTTCCATTGATACAAGGGGAGAGTTAATCACATTGATGTGTGATTGATGCTTATTGATGGGGAGAGTCACATTGACTATTGATGTAGAGCATGCCTTATCTACATGTTGACATCAATAACTGAATTGGTGTTGACATCAATGTTGGTATTTCCATCAATGCCAAAGGGGATATTGTTGGATCAAGGTCATTGATGCCAATGGTTTGATTTCAATAATGTCATTGATTGATGTCAAGTGATTGATTGATGTCAAAGGATTGATTGATTGATGATTGATGTAATATAATATGTATTTCCCTGATGAGAATACATAGATGAAGGTGGACTACCGAATTTCCATTGATATGATGAAGATGATCAATGAGTTGTCATTGATACATGATGAATATGGATCGATGTGGTTTCACGGGTATATGATGCATTGTTGGAAAAACGTATAGATGACTCATTAGTACCTTGGTCACATTGATAAGGTGCACAAATGGATGAACTCAAAGTGGCCCCCTTTATGGTGAAAGCCCTCACCGAAGATGTTTACAGATTGAGTATCCTAGAAGAATGGTTGAGGAACCATCTTCATTGTCTTATAATGATTGATAAGTGCACAATGATGAACTCCAAAGTGGTCCCCTTATGGTGAAAGCTCCCTGCTGGAAGACACTTTGTGGATTGAGTTATCCGTGAAGAATGGTTGGAGGACCCATGCTTGTAAGTGGAATAACGAGATGAAGATCAAGGAAATTGTTGGTGAAACTATAATATATGTATAGTTCTTTGTCATGCCATTTCCAAGTGGTATATAATCGCCGACATAACTCCTCATGGTTAGAGAGTTATGACCATGAGAAGTTGGAGACCCTAGGGTTGGGTAATGGACCCAAAGTTTGTTTGATGGATAATAGTACGAAGTTATGATATATTTTAGAAAAATACTCATTCTATATGAATAATAAATTTCATGCCATTTATGGTGGTATGTGGAACGCCACATTAACTCCTCACTATTTATTTGGTCTTTAATGGTTGGAGGACCCCTCACATGTCATCTAGAAGCCCAAACGCCAAAGTAGTCAAAGTGGTTTAAGGGATTTTAAAAGGTAAATACTAAAATGAAGTAGATGAGTGTATTTAATTCAAAAGTGAATACAAAATAAATTATTTAAATAATAAATTTAATGGAGAAATTAGAAGTGGGTTAACCCTAAAATAAGGAAAGTGGGGCCAAGTGACCTAGAAGATGTTTTTAAGGGAAGTTACTCTGAGAGTATAAATAAGAGGCAAGGTCTTCTCTCTTTTAATCACACTTGGAGAACATTGAATATCCGTGATGTGTCCAGGTAACCAATGATATATAAGCCAAATAATCGAGAAAGGTGAAGAAAAGAAGGCCGAAATGCAAGGAAGGATAAATTCCTTTGATGGTGCTTTGGCATGTTATTTACGTGTCATCTCACCATTTTCGCTATAAATTATTTCTATACCGATCTCGTGACCGAAATTTCTATTCCATTGAGAAAACACACCAAAGTATCTCGTGGTAAAACATTTATATTGTGGGTCGCTAGATATTTTGGGAGTCACCCTCCGCGGAAAATAGGGTTTATGGCTAGACCTGAAACTAGTATAAAAAAAATGTTTCAGGTAAAACGCCAACTCTTCCATAACGCATCCAAATTCGAGACCAAATGTGTCAAGTTAGGGCAAAGTCCGAGGTATGTTTTAATAGTTTCAAATCAATTCAATGAATATTTTGTGTAATACTTTTCTACAAGGTCACCTTCTAGAATAAGCCGAATTCAGCAAGGTATGCCATTTTTTCTATAACGCTTTTATGAGAGGTTCCAGTAGTTCCACTTAGAGGAATTACACAAAACACAATGAATAATTTCGCACGCTTTTACATCTCTTTATTCTTACGGTGTACAAAGTTATGATTATTTCAAGCTAGTTTTGGATTAGTCAACAACTAAAATATGAGTTGGGGTTGTTGACTAATCCAAAACTAGTCATGGTTGAGACAAGCAGTTGATGAGTTGGCACATACATGAGGTGTATAGTTGATGATGTTGGTACATATTGATGAGTAATTGTGGATGAGTATTTGATACATGATTGATATATAATTGGTACATGGTTGGATGCACTTGTTTATGGTACAAGTTGATTACAGGTTGTTTGGCACAGGTTGGTGCATGGTTGATGCACTTGTTTATGTTGACAAATTGATATTTGTTGAGGATTATTGCCTCATCTCAGTTGGTGCTAAGAATGTAATCTGATTCTTGCATATAGAGCCAGTTCTCTTGTTAGGTAGCTAGAGAGTTAGTGGAGGCCATCCAATGTAAGGTGGACTAGGTCCATTATTTATTAAATAAGGCCCACTATGGTAGTTAGATATAATAAATGGGTAGTTAGATATAATAAATGTAAGAGGACTTCTAAAAATGTAAGAGGATTTTTTTTTTTTTAGAAGTCCTTTATTTTTTTAGCAAATTATGCACTTGGACATGGGACCCAGGTTCACAGATTATCGTTAATAGTATAATTTGTTTTTTATATTTTTTAAAATTCATTAAATCTATGAGATTAATCCCTCATTTTATTATTTTATTAGAATTTGAGAATTTATTTTCTTATTAGAACGAAATTGTTTTACATTGTCACTTTATAGCAACGACTTTGTTATTTAGTTGTCTTTCATGTTGATACATAGATTTGAAACTTTCTTCAATCTTCCATGTATTTGGCCAAGCTCATCTATTGAAAATTTATGTATGCAAAGTTTACAACTATTCTACACTCTTTTCATATGAAAATTGATAACCTTCTCCCATTTAGTATCTCTATCTTTCATCCTAGGGAATTTCAAATATATATTCATATCTGTGTGAGGCACTACCAACCCTTCATTTTCTTGTAAATTGCTTGCAAAGCTCCTTCCAAGAAAATTGAGCCCCCCTGTCATTTCCTTTAAAATATTCTTAACTGGAGTTTTTAACGAGCCATCCCACTCTAAGAAAGTTATCTCTTTTTGGGATTAGTCGATATTTCAATTTTGTCTTTTCGCTTAGAAACTTTTTGAGCCACTTTAGCTGCTTTAAAAAATATGTTTTTGATGATTCGATGAAGTTTGTACAAACTCCTGTGGTGTACACTGGAGGAGTTACCATCAAATCCTCCAGTGTACACTGGAAAAGTAATCTCCATCTGTTCCAGTAGAAACTGAGGCATTTTCCACGAACTTCGTCGAAACATTGAACTTTCCATTAGAGAACTTAATACAAAATATTTTGGTTTGACTGGAGGAGTTCGCACAAACTCCTCCAGTCGAATCGGAGGAGTTATTTTCTTCTTCCCTATGACCACCAACAAAGTTCGCGTCAACCTCCTTGGTTTAGATCAAAATGTTTACAACAAATTCCTTCGGTGTAAACCATAGGACATCACATAAACAATGTTGGTTCAAGCTTGTTCCGTCCATTGGCATTTATTGCACTCAACGCCCAAAGTTATAAAAGTGCTCTCACCTTCTTTATTTTTTACCATTGTTACCAAGCGCTTGAGAGAAGAAGAGAGCTCTAAGAAAAACAGTATTGAAACCAAACGTCTTCACCCTCAACCACCTATTGCCCTCCATGTGTAGGTGAACCACTAGATAAGCCCTAATCTGATCGTTTCTTTCACTGGTGAAACATTATAGGGTTATGTTTTTCATTATTTCTTTTTGGATTCATTTTTTCCCTATTGGACTTGAGGTTTCCAAGTTCTTTGCGGTGACTATCCTCCACTTCTACTCGCACCATAACCTTTTCCTCTCCTCCGGGCCACCAGAAACATGTGAATTACCCTCGATCCATCTCCATACCACAAGGTTGTCTCCTATTTTGGATTTAAACACCATATTATGAAAATTCTTGGCCATGGAATTGTTATGACCACGACCTTAAAATCCCTAAAATCTTTTTGGGAAGACATGAGCACAAAACCATATATTTTCCTCCATCATTGATACGTAGAACCATAGAATCCAATGCAGAAACTATCAATTGAGACCCCGAGTGATAAATAGTCTATGAACCTATCTTTCAAAGCATAAGAAACCCAACCCCTCATAGGATCGACCATCGTTCAAGGCTTAGTTGAATTTCAAGGAGTTACTTTGTAAACCGACAACCTTCACATCAACATCTTCAGTTCACTCGATACTTTTAACATTAACTCCCCCAATTTCCACTGGAGGAGTTGGTGCCAACCTCACCGCTAGAAACTGATGCACTTATAATGAATTCGTCCAGTTTTAACTGGAGGAGTTAACATGAAATTCTTGATTTTCACCAGATGAGTTAATAGTAACATCGTTTGTTGACCCTCTTGCAAACTCAACACTTCACAAAATTTCCCCCTGTTCGTTGGAGACCTTTCTACAAACTTCCTTGATGTTATCGAAACCATTTGCAGGAACTCTCCCAATTCACATTGTATCCCTTCATATTAACTCCTTTGATATACAAATAGACCCACTGGCATACTTCTTACTAAATCCTCTGATAGACATTGGAGTAGTTTGTACGAACTGCTTCGGTCTCAAAATTTTGAACCTTTTTAAGGCGGGTTCCTCTCTATATTTCATGAAAACGTAAATGATTCTTGCTATTATACTTTCATATTTAGATGAAGACCTTCCACCTAGCATTAGTTCAAGTGAATCCTCTGGTATTTCATATGATATCCTTAGAAAAATTGTTGTTACATATTTATGTATCAGTTATGCCTTGTCTTTGCATTGATCCCATATCTACATCGCATATTCAGACATGTATTTGAGGAAGAAGACAACCAACAAAGGACCAACCACTAAGGCCTCTAGGAGTAGTCATTAGATCGAATATGAGATAGACACTGTTGGGGCATTTTATAATGATACCTCTAGATTCCTAGAAAAAGGGGAGGATACACTCAGATGGGGCGACATTTATCTGATGTTCAAAAAGAAAAACTTCTCCATTGACGCAGAAGATCGGGATGAGCTTAGAATATTTAATAACATCAAGAAATATGGAATTCATAGGGAGCAACCCACATTGTTGTATTCATTCCCTTGCGTTGATGCTATCACCTAGATACTAAATCATGTGGACTTTGGGAATAGGTATATTTGCAATGTTAGATTAGAAAAAAGATCTCTGAATCCATTCCTATTCCATCTTCCACATGTTCAATCTTTTTCCAGTGGTTTTCTCATAGATATTTCCCATTAATGCCACTCTAATTCTACTCATTCATGGAGTTGTACATAGTACCTTTAAGAAATATGATTATCCATCATCGACAGGTAATGTGGGTTGGCTTGGATTACCTAGTGTTGTGTGCCTAGGAGGGCCGTCCACTTAAAAATGAAAAGGTTTCAAGTCTTTATTGCCCAGAATAGCTCCCTCACCTAATGCATGCGCGGGTTCAAACTGCATGGAATCATAGAATGGGGATGCTATCATCGTTTTGTTGCTACAAGGATGCCTAATCGCAATAGGGGTGAGGTATATCCCCTCAGGATGTTCTGGAAGGTGCATGAGTCAGAACTCTATTATTAATGTGTGATTGGCCCGAGGCTGGATTAGTACCTGTGATTAACAGGTTTGGCATGGGCTGGAAAGAAATGATGACAATGGTGAGTAAATGTTAGGTAGCTAGAGAGGTAGTGGAGGCCATCCAATGTAAGGTGGACTAGGTCCACTATAATATTAAATAAGTCCCACTATGGTAGTTAGATATAATAAATGGGTAGTTAGATATAATAAATGTAAGATGACTTCTTTTTTTTTAGCAAATTTTTCATTTGGACATAGGACCCAAGTTAACAATTGTAGTTCAACTACTTCAAAATAGTGGCTCACATTTATACATGTGACCTTGGTTCTCCAGTATTCTTTAGCATTATGGTCCACAATTATCCATGGGACCTGGGTATATGGTTGCCCACCCTCATAAAAATCATTGAAGACAATGCTTTCATAAGGGGGATGGAATGTTAAGTAGCTAGAGACTATGGAATGTAAGGTGGACTAGGTCCACTATATTATTAAATAAGGCCCACTATGGTAGTTAGATATAATAAATGTAAGAGGACTTCTTAGAAGATTATGCTTCTAGAAGATTCCTCCTCTAAAATGTTCTTAGGTGATGGTAGCACTATATAAAGTGGTTCAAGCAATGTAATGGGATATGAAGAGAAGTTTTGTTTTTGGAGTGGTATCTCAATAGGAGGAATCCCCCTCGAAGAGGAAAGTGAACATGAGAGGATCCCTTCCATAATAGGATCCATTGTATGGTGTTTCCCTACCCTAAGGGTTTGATATAATAAAGTGGTGGTTTTCTATATTTTTTCATATATCTTGTGTGGTGATTTTATTCAGATATACTTGGCACTATTGTGGTATTTTATATTCAGGTCTTTGGTACTTAACGGTAAACGACCGAACATGATTTCCTACACGAGCATCATTCCAACCAAAGGACTTAGCCAAATTCTATCATATGAAGAAGGGGACCAAGAAGATGGACAATAAACTTCTTGGTGAATTCAAGCATAGAGATAAGGACCTTTTCCGCATATGGTACAAACTAGATAAGTAGTCAAACTCAAACCCACTGACAAATATCCCACCACCGTTCTTAGAAAACCTTATAAATACATGGTGGCCATGTTATGCAAGCTATACAGGGAACAGTATGCCTCCAAATTCCCCCTATCACGTGTGTCTTTGATATACTACTGTGCATACAAAGGATTATTGTTCAATTGGGATGATATCCTATCAACAAACCTCATGAAAGTCATCACAACGGTCGTAGGAGCCTAGTCCCAGACCTTCCCAAGCTTCTACATCTCGTCATACCTCATAGAAATCATGTGTGTGGCCCAAAAATACCCAAATATGGTTTTGGAATGGAAACTAATAGATGCATTCATTCACATATATTGCAAAGTTCTCTAGGAGCACAAGTATAGAATAAAATACCAGGGAATCTGTAAGCACTTACTGGCCCCGTTATACAAGTTTATTTTTTTCACATGATCTCCCCGTATGACCGACAAAATAATATATTTCATCAATATGATCAAAGATTTGTATTTTATGGAACATGAAACTTATATTATGGTTTATAGTGCCATGAAAGCCCCTCATCTTATTCCTCATTTTATACCATACATGATAGTACTCTAGGAAGTAGCTTATCAAATGGTGATCGATGGAGTTGGGTGAATTATTGACATAGATAATAAATCTATATGGCCACCACTCATGCTATACATCAGTGCCTACTTATTTTCTAACACAAAAAATGCCCAGGAAGAAGTGGACACACTTCTATCGTACCACTTTGGAGAAGGGAGGTTTATGTTGGTTGTGGAGCCTGATTATCTTCTTGATTCAAAGGTCTTTGTTTTCAGCCGTGTTTATACCCCATGAAGACTTTACACCCCATAAGAATGTACACTCTTCCACGTGGGGGAGTGCAGAGGGGGTTACCCCCTCTATGGGGTCCGAGGGGTCCATCCCCTGGCGGGGGTTTGGGGGTGAACCCCCAGAAGGAAAAATTTCCTTGTAAATGTATATTGTAATTTCATTGTAAATATGGACCGTTCATTATAAGGTTGCATATCTGATGGTAGAAGTTGTTGTGTTAGGGTTTTTTTCCCTAGAGGGACACCCTCTTTTATGAGGGAAATGCATTGCGACTATGTTTCATTGTGAATGTGGTATTCTGTGTGAGGAGACTGTGAGAGAAAGAAGAGGAAGTTACAACGGGTGTGTTGTAGGTTGTATCCCTTAATTTGTTGGATAATAATAAAGGAAGGACCTGGAAATTTCTCTGGTGGATGTAGCCCACAATGGGTGAACTCATATATTTGTGTCTCTATTGTATTGCGTATATTTTTTGTTTTATTTCCTCATTTCTTTTATTTTAATGTTCCACGATCATGTTTTTCTAACAACTGGTATTAGAGAAAAAGGTAATTCGAAGGAAAACAGGGTTCCTGGTTTGAGTGGGAGCAATGGCGGAATATGGAAAGTTTAGGGTCGAGAAATTTAACGAGAAAAACTATTAGTTATGGAAGATGCAGATGGAGGATTATTTATATTAGAAGGATCTATTCCTACCATTGGGTGGAATATAAAAAAAGTCGATGGCCATGAAGGACGAAGAATGGGAGGTTCTTGACAGAAAGGCACTAATAATGATATGACTGAGCTTGGTAGCGTCAGTGGCTTTCAATATTTCAAAAGAAAAGAAAACAAAGGAGTTGATGGACTTATTGGCTAAACTGTATGAAAAACCCTTGTCATCTAATAAGGTATTTCTAATGAAGAGATTATTTAATATGAAGATGTCAGAAGGTGGGTCTATTGCAGAACATTTAAATGAATTTAATACAGTTACTAATCAACCAAGTTCTGTAAAAGTGGACTTTGATGATGAATTCAGGGCTCTTCTAATCTTGTGCTCATTGCCAAAAAGTTGGAACAACTTGGTTATGGTTGTAAGTAACTCTGTCTCTAGTTCAAACACTTTAAAATTTTATGATGTTGTTGTTGTTATCCTTAGTGAGGAAATGTGACAGAAAGCACAGGTGAGACATCAGGTAATGCGTTAAACATGGAGAATAGGGGAATACAAAAGGATAGAGGAAAGGGTTCACGGAACCATGATAATTCTAGGAAGGGCAGATCCAAATCCAGATTTGGAAAGATAGAGTGTTGGAATTGTGGGAAGAAAGGACATTTGAAGAAATACTGCAGAGCTCCAAAGAAACAAAAGAGATGGAAAACAAGAGAAAAATTAGGAAGCAAATGTAACAGGTGATGTGTTACAAGATGCTTTTATTCTTTCTTTAGATAATATTTCCAAGTCTTGGGTAGGAGATTCAGGGGCTTCATTTCATGCCACACCCCATAGTAAACATCTTCTAGATTATGTTCAAGGTGACTTTGGACAGGTTAACTTGGATGATTGCACCATGCAAAATTGTTGGAATGGGAAAGGTAAAAATAAAGAAAAGCAATGGAAACCAATGGTTTTTGAAAGAGGTAAGACATGTTCTAGATCTACATAAAAATATAATTTCAACAGGGAAGTTGGCAAGTGAAGGTTGTATATCCATATTTACATATAAGGTGTGGAAGGTCACCAAAGGATCATTGGTGATAGCAAAAGGATAACAAGTAGGTACATTATATTTATGTACTGGGAATACTGACTCTTCTATCTCTTTAGCTTCTATAGGAGTGGATACAACACTATGGCATCATATGCTTGGACACATGAGTGAGAAGGGGATGCATATACTTCACAAAATAAATTTGTTGCCAGATCTTAAACAAATTGATTTGGATTTCTGTGAGCATTGTGTTTATGGAAAACAAAAGAGAGTCAGATTTCTCAGAGTTGGAAAAGAAAAGAAGAGTGAAAGGTTAGATGTTGTGCATACATATGTATGAGTACCAACTCAAGTATCCTCTCTTGTTCTCTCTCGTTATTATGTAACTTGTATTGATGATGCAACTAGAAAAACTTGGGTTTATTGCATTCGACAAAAATATGATGTTTTTTATACTTTTAAGATGTGTAAAGATTCGGTTGAGAATGAAATATGAAAAAGGTTGAAGTGTCTCAGATCAAACAATGGAGGGGAATATTGCAGCAAGGATTTTGATGATTATTGTTCATACCATGGGATTCGTAAAGAGAAGACAGTTCCAAGAACACCACAAGAAAATGGTGAGTCAGAAAGGATGAACAGGACAATCATGGAGCATGCAAGGAGTATGAGATTGCATGCTAGTTTTCCCTTAAAGTTATGGGCATATGTTGTAGATACTTCTATTTACTTAATAAACATAGGACCTTCAAGTTCTTTGGATGGTATAATTCCAGAGGAGGCATGGACAGGTAAAAAGGTAAACTATTCTTATTTGAAGACTTTCAGTTGTGAATCATTTATCCATATTGATAAAGAAAATAGAACAAAGCTTGAGGAAAAATCCAAGAAGTGTACCTTTATTGGATACAATGTTAATGATTTTGGTTATCTCTTATAGTATTATGAAAATAACAAAATCATTAGGATTAGAGACATCATATTCAATGAGAAGATCATGAACAAATATTAGTTGTAGGGAAGGAAATAGGAGAAAGAAAAACCATAATACACAGTGCTTGATGAGATCACTGAAAATGAAATTCCAAAGGTACCAGAAAATCATAATGTACAACAAAAGGATCAACATGCACCTCAAACCCCTGCAAGTGTTGTTAGAAGATATACTAGGTTAAGTATACCCCCTAAACGATACTCTCGTTCATTGTATTATTTATTGTTGATTGATTCTTGTGACCTAGAATGTTATGAAGAGACTATGCAAGTAGACACCAAAAATAAGTGGGAGAAAGGCATGAAAGAGGAAATGGATTCCTTGGTAAATAACTAGACTTGGTACTTGGTTCATTTGCCTATAGGAAAAAGAGCATTGCAGAATAAATGGGTTTACAAGTTAAAGGAAGAATATGGTGGAAAAAAGTGATACAAGGATATACTTTTTGTAAAGGGGTTTGCACAAAATAAAGGTATAGATTTTGATGAAATATTTTCTCATGTTGTTAAAATGTCTTCAATTAGGACTACTTTAAGTCTTGTGGTAGTAGAAGATTTTCATCTTGAACAGTTAGATGTAAAAACAAATTTTCTCCATGGGGATTTGGAGG
>SNQJ01S0058090.1:43237-59632 GCA_010110895.2 Picea sitchensis
TTGGGGCTAGGCCATAACCCCGTAAACTTTCCGATGAGGGCCTTTTCTGCTAGAAGGAGGGCAAGATTGCAAGGGTCCTCTGGAGATAGCTCCAGAGAGGGGATCTCCTCCATCTTCTTAACAAACTTAGACGAGAGAGAAGGATTGGATTTAGGTCCTGCTGAGCGGACTAACGTTTTGAATGCTTCCAAAGGTTCTTCTTCCAACTCGACAATCAGATCTGGGGCCATCGTAGTCGGGCGATGACCACCAGTAAACAAGAAGACGGAGCAGGTTACAGAGGCAAGTCAAGACCGCTGCTCCTAAACGCATGCAAGAGCTTAGGAAAACGCAGGCGAAATGCTCTGAAAAACGCCGATCTGCGGCCCTGTATGCAAAGAAATCTCGGTTGCTACAGACGAAGGCCGCGCCCCTCTCCCTAGATGACATGCTTGTTGCAGGGTCTAATATGTAGGATATAAATGTGCTGAAGAATAAATTATCTGATTCATTTGCGATGAAGGATTTGGGTGTTGCAAAGAAAATCCTTGGTATGAGAATAACAAGAGACAAGAAAAATCACAAATTGACATTGTCTTAGGGTGAGTACATAGAGAAGGTGTTGGAGAGGTTTATAATGAAGAATGAAAAACCAGTTAGTACACCTTTGGCCAGCCATTTCAAATTAACTAAGGAAATGTGTCCCAAATACATAAGAGGAGATAGAATACATGTTCAGGGTCCCTTATTCATCAATAGTTGGCAGCTTGATGTATGTGATGGTTTGCACAAGACCAAATATTTCATATGCAGTGGGAGTTGTGAGAAGGTATATGAAAAATCCAGGTAAAGAACATTGGGAGGAAATAAAGTGGATTCTCATGTATTTGAGAGGTACTGCCCCTCATGCATTATGTTTTGGAGGTTCAGACACTGTTCTACATGGATATGTTGATTCATATATGGAAGGTGATAACGATAGCAGGAGGAGCACCACATGGTATTTTTTTACTATAGGTGGAACAACAATAAGTTGGATTTGGAAACTACAAAAGGATTTTCACTTTCAACAATAGAGGAAGAGTATGTTGCTGCTACAGAGGCTAGTAAAGAAATGATTTGGTTACAGAGGTTTATGGAGGAATTGGGAAAGAAGCAGGAGAATAGTAGGTTGTACTATGATAGTGAGAGTGCCATTCATATTGAAAATAACTGAACTTTCCATTCAAATACTAAGGATATACAGCTCAGGTACCATTTCACACGATCCATCTTGGAAGATGGACATTTGAAGTTGGAAAATATACACACTAGCTAGAATCTTGAAGACATGTTAACAAAGGGAGTAACCATGGATAAACTGAGTTCTTGCTCAGTTTCAATTGGTCTTCAAGAATGAATATGAATATGATAAATTTTCCAGGTCCAAGAAGGATCATAGTTCAAAATATATAACATTGGTGGAGTTGTTGAGATCAGTATCCAAGTGGGAGATTGTTGGTTATGGAGCCTGATTATCTTCCCAATTTATAGGTCTTTGTTTTCAGCCGTTTTTATACCCCATGAATAATTTACACCCCAGAAGAATGTACACTCTTCCACATGGGGGAGTGCAGAGGGGGGTTACCACCTCTGCGGGGTTTGGGGGCGAAGCCCTTGAAGGAAAAATTGCCTTGTAAATGTATATTGTAATTTCATTGTAAATATTGACCATTCATTATAAGGTTGTAGATCTGACATTATAAGTTATGTTAGGGTTTTTTTACCTAGAAGGCAACCCACTTTTATGAGGGAAATGTATTACAACTATGTGTCATTGTAAATATGGTATTTTGAGTGAGGATATTGTGAGAGAAAGAAGAGGAATTTACAGCAGGCACATTGTAGGTTGTATCCATTCATTTGTTGGATAATATTAAAGGAAGGACCTAGAAATTTCTTTGGTGGATGTAGCCCACACTGGGTGAACCCATATATCTGTGTATATATTATATTATGTATATTCTGTGTTTTTTTTCTGCATTTGTTTTATTTTATTACTCCGCGATCTTTTTTCTAACAATTTATAAGGAGGCACGATCCAAAGAAGGTCATCAAAGAGAATTTCAACAAGCTAGGTGTGCCTTGGGAGTACACCTTAAAAGTTTGTGAAGAAGATGAGATACATTGTAATGCAAGGAATTATGATGAATTCATATTCAAGGGAAGAGGTGATCCCATAGGGAGGATTGTAGATGAAGAAAGAGGGAGAGAAGAGTCCAAAAAGAAGGAAGAAGAAGAGGAAGTAGAAAAAGGATCCGTTGGAACCATATCTGTGCAGTCGGGATCTTTCGAGGAAGAAGAAACCATAGAAGATAAGAAGAGGAAAAAAGGAAAAGGTACATAAGAAAAAGCATGACGCAACTGAAAAGAAGAGAAAAGTTGCAGAGGAAGGTAAATCGAAATCCAAATCCAATGCAACAGAAACTACTGTAGAAGCAAAAGAAAAGGAAAATACACAGGGGGAAGTTGAAAAAAATTCACCAATTGAGAAGGAAACAACAGATGCAACATAAAAAGAAGCTAAGGAAACAACCGACAAAGCAACTGAAGAAGAATGACAAAAGAAGGACGTTGAAACAAGAAATGATGATGCTCAAGCGATGCACATCGATATCCCATAGATATCAAAAATAGGTTCCAATGAACATACACCATTCAATGGGTTAGGTTTGGAACTTTGTACTCCATTCAGACCTAGTGAGGTACCCAGCCTAAATAAATTCACCTACAACAAAGTATTGAGAAAAATTATGCAGGAACAGGTGACAAAAGTACCGGTAACTGGGGGAAATCCAATATCAGTTCTCATGCAAACCCCCATAACCAGAAATGTCTATGAAGACCCTGTCTCCATATCTTCCTCTAGCTCTAGTTTCATGAATGCTACAGAAGATAATGTCTACAAACTACACCAAAAAAATTTGGAGAAAGAAGCAAGGATCAGGGAGTTGGAGGAGAAGCTGCACCAGGTAAATATCGATGATGGAAGCCTTCAAAGCTTAAAGGAAAGTACAAAAAAGATCAGAACAAAGCTAGAGGAAGATATAATTGACATGTACGCCCACCTACACATGTTCTAGGATATGTCTTCCACCATCATAGATCAACATAGCATAGTGCAAACTAAACTCACTCAATTCAACACTATATGAGAAGGCATGAATAGTATTGACACATGGATTGTAGAAAACCTGGATGTGTTGGTCAAACTCTATCATCCCTTAGGAAGGGAAAGAAAAATGGATCTCTATTCATTGGAACACTGCCAACAAGTTGGACAAAGGGAAGACAGAGAAACCACTAACCCAATGACAATCTATTCATGCTTGCACAAGGTAGCAGAATAATTGATCAAGATATGTCGACTCCCCCAGTTAGAGGAGCTTGGAAAGAACCTCACAATGGAGCAATTGATCGATAAGATATAGGAAAAACCAAACCATAGACAAGAATTAATTGATTCGACCACCAAAGTAACAAAAAACTTAATAGAGTAGCACCTCATTCAACCAACCAAAGTCCATACTATGGTCTAGGCATTCATGGCTACATTGTCAAAGGATATGTAGACCCTTGACGACAACATAACCATGGATACAACTACCTTAGAAGAGCTAGCATATTGTAGGCTCATATCTTTGTACAATTAACTGAAAATTTGGATAGTATACCTTAGAGACAAGAGTTCGTGAATACAACAAAATAACATACTCAAAACTTATATTGCCTATACTCTATTTTGTCTTTTCTGAACTACTCCCAATTTTTTCTTTACTCTATACACATGTCATCAAGTAGAGGGAAGATGAATAATGTTTGTAATAGTTTCTTTAGAGGGAATACGATAAGTCATGAGAGAGTTATAAAAAACTGTATAAATATAAGAAGATTCCTACTTTCAAGGGGCTCTTCAAGATTTGTATACACTCTAGAACTAGTTTTGGAGAAAGTATTTGGTTAATGAATTTTGAGAAGCCCTCAGGGCCAGTTTTATGAAAGAGAGAAGAACTTGCGTGTGTTTTTGTTTTATTGTAAACTATTTCAGGCGCAATGTATGATGTTCACATGGATTGTAAGGATATGTTTTCTTATAGACTAATCTAACACAATAAATATCACTTTTGCAGTTTTTCTATTATTTTTTATCTTTTATATGTCTCGTGCATATGAGTTGTGATGTATGTGGAAAACATAGTTTATACCTTTCTAACTATATATTTTGCATGCATGTGTTTCTAACTTCGTACCTTCATTACAACTATATGAGTAAAGGCCTTCAATAGAGTTTTGTTTCATTACATCTCATTTGGTTACGATAGCTCGCTCCTAGCTAGGATAGAATAGAGTAGAAGTATATTAGCTTTCTTTTCATACATAGTCTTCATATACATATTTACATTGCATAACCATCCATCTTCACCTTCATAACCAGTAATGGCAGCTGAGCTAGAATCCAAATGGCTCTCCTAAACCAAACAATGCAGGTCTAATTGGGATTGAGTATCGAGGAGTACTCCTTAATGTTGTTGGGCCATTCAGCCTCATCAACAATATATAAACTATGAGCAAGGTTTATAAAGCATATTTGAAACATACTTGGATTTCACAAGAGGTGTCACTTTCTCCTAAACTTCATTAGTGTTATTATGCTCATCTTTGAATTGAAAATGATTATATCCCACTTTAAGCTAACTTAGAGTTCAAATTTATCATAGCCTTTGCTTTCATTTTGGGAAATTTAAAATCTATTCTCACTGAATAAGGATGAATACTTACCATCATCAAATACATCAAAATGAGTCTATATGTAAATTATAAAACATGAAGCACAAATCAAAAGAAATCTTCATTTTCTTCATTTTCTTACGCATGGTATATAATTATAAAATTTGTGATATTTATTATTATTTATTTAAATATTATATCTTTGTTCAAAAAGTTAAATTAGTTTAAGTAGTTTTAATATAGTTCTTTATCTTTTTATTAGAGAGTATACTCAATTCTAAATAAGTTGTTATATATCCTCCAACCAAGATCTAAGAAGATCTAGTGTCTTATTATTTCATTAATCAAGCATATTGAAAGAGACATATAAATATTATCGACTTTCAAAACAAGATTGGGCTTTGGATGTCGTCTACAATCTAATCTAGTACAAGTACAATCTAATCTAGTGCAAGCTCTAATTAAAGTAAATATTCATTTTAGTATATTATTAACTTCTTTTCCACTATAAATATGACAATATACCACTCCTTTCATATTTTTTCATAAAATTTTAACCAAATTCAATATATAATTATATATATATATTTTTTCCATTTCTTAAATTATATATATATATATATATATATATTCTATATTTTAATCTTTTGCAAGTTTTCTAATATCTTCACCTAATTCTCTTAACTTAAATTATTAATGTGTAAATATAAAAAAACATTAAATTAAAATCAACATTTGAGCCAATCATGTATGTTATGTTCTTGCAAAATAAGATATCAACCAAAGTCAAATAAGATGACAGATGATGGAAAATAAAAAGTATATTGAGTGGTGTTGATAATACCATTTATCTATTTCACTTTGCAACATGAATGATTTGTGTAAAGGGGCTAATATCTACTAACTCTATGAACCACTAGTTGAGAAGGTGAACTTCTTTAATTGAATTTTTAGTAATGTCAAGAATGAATATAGTTAAATCTAAACATCTTACATGTAATAGATGAAACTTTTCCCACCAACAACAATATGCTCATTCAGTTGAAAAATACTAGCAACATCAATTCATTAACTAAGATGACATATTCACATCTAGCATTCTCCTTGGTCACAGATGCATCCACTTTCAATTGATATGTAGAAGAAGCTACCACGAGATAGAACACCACACACCTAGATGACACAATAATTGACATGAACAACAATTATCTATGATTAAATATTGATATATTAATTTTTAAAATGATTGTTTTTATATATGAAATATGATTTAAAAATATTTATTGAAATATTTTTATTAAGGAGATTAAATTTTGGTTGTTTTTTAAATGGATGAGTTATAAAAACAGATTAATATTAGTTATGATTACAATGATGTGATTCAATTATTTGATAGGTGTATTTTGTTAGGATAAGTTGTCATCTCATATGAATGTTGAGATGAAAATTTTGTTGGTTTATTGTTGACATTGATTTTTAGGATATTGGGACAAGTTGTAGACATTTTTTTCAAACTTTGAAGGGTTAAATGGGAAGCAAAATATAATAATTTATATGTTAATAGAATTTCCCTAAATTAACATAGGCCTTTGTTGATACTATGGTAGTTGCGGGAGGTATTAACCTCTATGTGTAACCTTGACTAGAATGGAATATTCTGAAAGCAAGAGAAACCCTAAACAAATGTAAAACAAGTCGACTCAGTAAAATAATTATTATTAAAGTATTAACTTCTAAAAGAACAAGTCGGCCTAGACATGTGACAAGAACCACTATAAATAAGAGATGATCTAGCTCATTTGTACACTCACTTCACTCACTCTCTCAGTCAAGGATATCATACGTTTGGACCTGTAGCTACAAGATAGGAAGGTGGATACTCTGGAGTATTTCCTGGTCTTCCTCTCTAGCGCCATCTATCCTAATATGTGTGCCCTAACTTCTAGTATCTCTTGGTGGTGTTCTTGGTGATATTTCTTGGTGGTATTATTGGTAAGTGCAACTGAAACTGCAACTGCTACAACTGATTATTGTTCTTGTTCTGTGGCTTTGGGATTTTCTGTCTCATGAGTTATCTTTGGAGAAATATGCACTCTCTTGGTTATTTGATGGTTCTAGTGTTGCTTCTAGAATCATTCTATCTAGAAAAGGTTATGGTGCTAAAGGGTGGCTATGTGCCTATGGTTGGGTGAAAATAATGATATTGTATATGGTAAAATGAGCACATCGAATATTTTAACAGGTTATGGTCCCACACCACCTTCAAGAAAGTCTAACCACTGGAAGGTAGCATGGAAATGAATCTTTGTTAAGATAATTGTGGCACTAGTTGCAGCTGCAACTAGGTTTTCTGATTTTGCAGCTGCAACAAACCCTAATCCAACTCTTTGGGCACCTTAAGTGAAGTGTTGGAATTAATTTATGGATATTCTAGTGCACCCTAGCCTAACACACCCCTTGGTGTCCTAAACTAGCAAACACATCAATTTTGAGTTTTTGTTCAAAGTCAAATTCAAAGGTTGACTGGTCAAAGTCAAAGTCAAATTCAAAGGTTGACTAGTCAAAGTGAAAGGTTGACTTTTGGTCAAAAATTGATTTGTGGTCAAATTTGAAATTTCAAGGTTTCTAGCTTGTTCTAATCATTGAACCTTTTTTATTCAGTTTCTAACCTCTTCTTGTCAAGATGGTGTCTAGTTTCATATTAGAAGACAGGTTGAATGATGCTTCAAATTTCAAAGGTATGCACTTGGATATGCTTTTCATGTTATATCATCCAACAAAGGATGAGTGTATTTTGTAGGGAATGTACAAGATACCTTGTCCAAGTAGTGATCTTGGATTCAATACATTTAGAGGAATAAGTAGTTGAGGCTCTAGGTTCCAGGTTTGATTGATCAAATTCTTAAGTTCCAATTTGCACAATTCAAGTTTGATAGTTGCTATAGTACAAGTAAATACTATAGTTGAGACACCAATATTTGAAGGGTTCTATTACTGCTAGGAATACTTGGTTGTATGTAAGTAATATTGATATAGATACTTATTTCACTTGTGATCCAGGTGGATATTGATGGCCAACCACCTGTTCCAAATTCCAACTAGCTTATTTTGGAAGTTTTCATGTCAATAAATATTTCCATACTTCCAGGGCCATTTTGGGGATCTAAACAATGTTTTCTTGGATTTCCACAGTCAAACTATATATGAAGTCAGAGTTTGATGAGATAATTCTTAGGTCACGAAAAATACCTTTCTAACGGGCTATCACACGTCTAAAACGAAGACCACATGCAAAATTTACAACCCAGGGAAGTTAATGTACTAACTTACCCCAACGAGGCCCACATGAATTTTGGCGCTTCATTTCCTAGGGTTAGGCTTTTGGATGTCGATGGTTTTGGCATTCATGTTTATCATAAAAATTCCTTCAAATCCTCATTTTAATCATTTTCTTGTGAATGTGTAGCCATCACATCTCTGCTCAAAGATAAAGATGCCACCATTCTAGAGAGTCTTGCACTCTATATTTTTATAGTCTCTATACATTTTTTTCATTAATAAAAGTCACGTATTGTTGTATTTCTATGTTTCTGGCAATTTTTATGTGTATTTCATTCTAATATTTCTTCTTTCACTTCATTCCAAAAATAATCTGGATCAGTGGTATTAGAGCAGGCTCCTCTTGGTCATTTTTCAGTGCATGTCTCCGACGAGGTCTGAGTATAGCAAGTTGGGTCTCAAGTTTGTCTCTCTTGAAGAAAATCACTCTCGCACCCCTCAAAACCCTCTACGATGGAAGAAAAGAAAAATGATGGACCAAAAGATTCTATTAACTTGTTTCTTGAGTAAGTTATCACACGAAAAAGGGATGAAATGATGGAGAATTTTGCACACATCCTTCAAAGCCTGTCGATAGAAACAGACACATATTCATCAAGAAACCAATTTGGAGGAACCTCTCCCTTCAAGGTACATGCTAATTTTGATATTCCCATATTTGAAGGTCAGATAGATGCAAATTCCTTAGAAAAATGGTTGAATCTTCTATAAGGTTATTTATCGGTTCACAATTTTTCCGATAGGGAAAATATTACCTTCGCACTCGTCAAGGCTTTCCCCCATGTCAAACATTGGTGGGAAACTTACTGGGAGAAAAGTTCCATAGAGGAATCTGGAATATATGGGGCTGAGCCCACTTGGTATTTTTTTGTGGATGCGGTCAAGGAACAATACTACCCTGTTAATAATTATGAAGACCAGTACATGAGATGGACCACTCTACGGAAAGAAAAGAGTCAAACAATGTCATATTTCACAAATAATTTCCATACCTTGCGCACCAAGATGGGTATCAAAGACTCTGAGTGACATCTGGTTCTAAAATATCATGGGGCTTTGCATAGGTACATCCAAATTGAAATGGATTTTCTAAACATCTCATCATTGGGAGCTGCCTATCTATATGTTGTCAAAATCGAGTAGAAATGTAGGCACCAGAACAAATGGGAGTTCGGGTCTGCAAATCTGCAACAACCAAAGCATGGTAAAGATGAACCTAACCAACAACCTTCCAAAAACCAGTCTAAGAAATAGGAAAATAAGGGTAAAGGAAAGGTGAATAATTGCACTTGGAAGTGGTGAGACTTCCACAAAATCCCCTTGCACAACACTGATGAATGTCACTCGAAACAATCATTGGTGGCCGAGGTCAAAGACAAGGAGTCGAACCCTGATTCAAAGTCTAATCCAAAAAATATTGAAAATGAAAAATATCATCGACACAGACCCTACTGCTACTGTCATGACCACCAAAATTCAACCAAAAGAACCAATAGATCCTGAAGAGGGATACCTCCTCTTCCATTCACATATGTGGGTGAAGGAGACCCCATTTCATTTCATTGTTGATAGTGGTACCTAGAAGAACCTCATCTCAACTGATGTCATCAAATAGTTTGGGTTTTCGACAACACCACATCCGTAGCCATACAACATCGAGTGGCTTCACCAAGGACGAGATCTCCCTGTCAGCCAGTAGTGTCACTTGTCCTATGGCATGCAACCCTTGAAGGATGAGGTAGTGTGTGATGTTTCCCATATTGATGTCTATGATATTTTTTTGGGCCAACCATATATGTTATTTATGAGTCTCGACCCTGTTGTGTCATTATTACTCTAGTGGGTCATCTCTACAAGATATGAGAGGTAGTTCCAATTACTGTTCCACCAAAACAGTTCCACAAGGTAATTGATCATACTACAAAATTCATCCTCTTCACAGTCTGCTCAAAGGATGAAAAAAAGGTCACTACAACCACTGCAGCCTCAACACATTATATCCAACAAAAGAAGATTGCAGAAGAGAAAGAAATTATTGTTTATTCACCTATAATGGTGCCTACACAATGCCCCGTCAAGCCCAGAGACAACAGGTTGGTAGAGAATATTCAACCCCACTAGAAACAGGTTTGTGACAACCTTACATAGACCAAGCAGTGTGACTTCTCCAACAAGGCACACAACTCACCAAGATTAAGATTTAGAAAACGTTTTCCCCTCTTCTTTGGGAACTCAACGCAAAGGATACCATTTCTTCCTAAGGGGGGAGGATTGATCCAGGTGGATATTGGTGGCCACCCACCTATTCCAAATTCCAACTGGCTTATTTTGGAAGTTTTCATGTCAATACATCTTTTTGTAATTCCAGGGCCGTTTTGGGGCTCTAAAGAGTGTTTTCTTGGCTTGCCATAATCAAACTGTAGGCAAAGTCATATTTTGATGACATAATGCGTATTTCTTGAAAATGCATTTCCAACGAGCTATCACACGCCTAAAATGGAGATCATATGCAAAAGTTATGACCCTGGGAAGTTAATGTACTAACGTACCCCAACGAGGCCCACATGAATTTTGGCGCTTCATCTCCTAGGGTTATGTTTTTGGATGTTTAGGGTTTTGGCATTCATTTTTATCATAAAAAGGCCTTCAAAGACTCATTGTAATCATATTATTTCAAATCAATGTAGCCGTCACATCTCTTCTCATATATAAATATGCCACCATTCTAGCGAGTCTTACACTCTATATTTTTGCAGTCTGTGTACATTATTTTAATGAATAGAAATCATGTATTGTTGCATTTCTCTATTTATGGAAATTTTCATGTGTATTTCATTGTAATATATTTTCTTTCATTTCGTTCCAAAAATTATCTGGATCAGTGGTATCAGAGAAAGCTTCTCTTGATCATTTTCCAGTGCATGTCCCTGACGAGGTCTGAGTATAGAAAATTGGGTCTCAATCTTGTCTCTCTTGAGGACAATCTCTCTCGAACTCCCATGAAGCCCTCTATGGTGGAAGAAAATAAAAACAGTGGAGTAGAATATTCGATTAACCTATTTCTTGAGCAATCTCTCGTGCGACAGAGGGATGAAATGGTGGAGAATTTTTCACACATCCTTCAATGCCTGCTAATAGCAACAAAAGCATCTTCACCAAGAGACCACTTTGGAGGAACCTATCCCTTCAAGGTACAAGTTAATTTTTATATTCACGTATTTGAAGGTCAGATAGATGTAGATGCCTTAGAAAAATGGTTGAATATGCTAGAAGGTTATTTCTTGGTTCACAATTTTTCCGATAGGGAAAAGATCACCTTNTTCACACTCCTCAAGGCTCTCCCCCATGTCAAACATTAGTGGGAAAATTACTGGGAGAAAATTTCCACAGAGGAATCTAGAATATATGGGGCCGAGCCCACTTGGGTTTTTTTTGGAGATGTGATCAAGGAACAATACTACCCTATTGATAACTATGAAGAACCGTGCACAATATGGACCACACTATGGTAAGAGGAGAGCCAAACAATGTCTAAGTTCACAAATACTTTCCATACCTTGCACACCAATATGGGTATCAAAGGCTCTGAGAGAAATTTGGTTTTGAAATACCGTGGGGCTCTACATAAGTACATCCAAACCGAAATGGATTTCCTAAACATCTCATCATTGGGACATTCCTATCGATATGCTGTCAAAATCGAGTAGAAATTTAGGCACCAGAAAAAATGGGAGTTCAAGTCTGCAAATATGCAATAACCAAAACATGGTAAAGATGACCCTAACCAATAACCTTCCGACAACCGGTCCAAGACACAAAAAAATAAGGGTAAAGGAAATATGAAGAATGACATTGGGAAGTGGTGCGACTTCCACAAAATACCCTGGCATAACACTGATGAATGTTGCTTGAAATAGTCATTTGTGGTCGAGGTCAAAGAAAAGGAGTTGAGCCTTGATTCAGAGTCTGATCCAGAAAATATTGAAAACAAAAATATCATTGACGCAGACGCTACTACTACCGTCATGACCACAACAATTCAACCATAATAACTAGTAGATCCTGAAGAGGGGGAGTACCTCTTCCATTCACAGATGTGGGTGAAGGGGACCCCGTTGCATTTAATTTTTGATAGAGGTAGCCATAAGAACCTCATATCAGTTGAGGTCATGAAATAGTTGGGGTTGTCGACAACACCACATCCACAACCATACAACATTGGGTGGCTTTACCAGGGATGAGATATCCATGTTAGAAAACAGTGTCGCCTGTCCTATGGAATCCATCCCTTCAAGGATGAGGTAGTGTGTGATGTTTCCCTTCTTGATTTTTGTGATGTTGTTTTGGGCCAACTATATATGTGTAAATGTCATGTTGTTTATGAGTCTCGACCCCCTAGTGTCATTATTACTCTGGGGGGGTCAGTGCTATAGGATACCAGAGGTAGTTCCAACTATTGTTCCACCAAAATAGTTCTTCAAGGTAAAATATCATACTAGAAAATGCATCCTCTTCACAGTCTATTCAAAGGATGCACAGAAGGCCACTACAACCACTGCAGTCTCAACACTTTCTATCGAGAAAAAGTAGATTGTAGAAGAGAAAGAAGATATTATTTCTTCACTTACAATGGTACCTACACAATTCCCCATCAAGACCAAAGACAATAGGTTGGTAGAACATATTAAAACCCACCAACAATAGGTTCGTGACAACCTTCCATAGACCAAGTAGTGAAATTTTTCCAACAAGGAACGCAACTCACCAAGATTTAGATTTAGAAAATGCTTTCCCCTCTTCCTTGGGCACTCAACGCAATGGAGACCATTTATTCCTAATGGGAGAGGATTGATCCAGGTGGATATTGGTGGCCACCCACCTATTCCAAATTACAACTGGCTTATTTTGGAAGGTTTCATGTCAGTACATCTTTTTGTACTTCCAGGGCCATTTTGGGGCTCTAAATAGTGTTTTATTGGCTTTCCACAATCAAAATTCAGAGTTTGACAACATAATTCATAGTTCTCAAAAATACCTTTCTAATGGGCTATCACATGCCTAAAACGAAGATCATATGATAACGTTACGACCCTGGGAAGTTAATGTACTAACTTACCCCAACGGGGCCCACATGAATTTTGGTGCTTCATCTCCTAGGGTTAGGTTTTTGGATGTCTAGGGTTTTGGAATTCATGTTTATCATAAAAATTCATTCAGAGCCTCATTGTAATCATCTTCTTGTAAATGAGCATAGCCATCACATCTCTTCTTAGAGATAAAGCTGCCACCATTCTAGCGAGTCTCACACTCTGTATTGTTATAGTCTCTACACATTGTTTTCATTAATAGAAATCATGTATTGTTGTATTTATCTATTTCTGGAAATATTTATGTATATTTCGTTTTAATATCTCTACTTTCATTTCGCTCCGAAAATAATCCGGATCAACTTGTTTTCAAAATGAACTAACATCTCCTCTAGGAGATATTTCTTGTACCTAGGAATGTCACCTTGGTAATTCTATGATCCTTGTTACCATATATATATTCTTATGAAAATGATATTGGAAATACTTTTTCTCTTGTTGTTCTTGTTTCAGATAGGTTACATACGATAGATTTGAAGGAGCTACAATGACAGTTGCAAACATGGAGTAGATGACACCATCAAGTGGTGAGGCATCTGATCTCACAATGTACCAATTCTAAAGGAAGCGTGTAAATCAAACGAAGTTTTGGACATCGTTCACTTATATGTGTGTGGACCAATGTCAACCTCCTCACTAAGCAAGAGATTACACCTCAAATTATTTCAATACATTCTACATAGAATTAGGAGGGATCTCACTATTCCTCAACATAATGGTGTAGCAGAAAAAAAGAATCGATCCATTGAAGAATATATCAAGGCAATAATGAATGACCAAAATATATCCATGTTTTTATGGGGAGAAGAAGCTATGACAACCGTATATGTTCAGCATAGAATTCCTCATCATATATTGAAGAACATGACTCCAGAAGAAGCTTTCTCCGGAAAGAAACCAAGTGTTGAACGCTTGAGGATCTTTAGCTGTCATTCAAGAAGAAAGAATGGAAGGAAGATATGATGGAAGAATATCAATCATGAAAAACGATGTATGGGAAATTGTTCCTAGACCCGTAGGAATGTTTGTAGTCACTTTAAAATGGGTTTACAAGATAAAGAATGCAGTGGATGGTAGAATCAAAAAATGCAAGGAAATATTAGTGTCTAGAGGGTTCTCCCAGCGAGAGGGAGAAAACTACGATGAGAAATTTACTCCAATTGCTATATACAGCTCTATTAGAGCCATCATATCCCTTGCAACATCCATGGGTTGGATTTTACATCAGATGGATGTAAAGACCACTTTTCTCAATGGAGTAATTGAGGAAGAAGTATATAGAGAGCAACCTCAAGGTTTTGAGGTACACCTGAGAGAAACCCATGCATGCAGATTAGAGAAGGCCTTTTATGGACTCAAGAAAGATAAAATATCTTGGTGTAGAGCCTCTCATTATTCAATGTAAGAGGGAGTTATCCTCTGAATTCAATATGAAGGATCTTGGTCTCATGTATTGTTATTTGGGACTAGAAGTATGGAAAATGCATGGTGAAATATTCTTGAGGCAAGGGAAGTATGTTGTAAATATCCTTCAAAAGTTTAGGATGGTGGATTGCAAATCCATCACAACTCCCATGGTGACATATATGAGGAAGTTGAGAGACTCTGATTCTAATCCAGTAGAATCATCCTTGTACCGACAATTGATTGGCTCATTGATGTATTTGGTTAATACCCAGTCAAACATTTGCTTTGATATGAACACGTTGAACTAATTTCGGGTGGAGCCTATAAATGAGCATTGGATAGCTGCAAAGAACATTTTGAGATATCTTCCTGGGACACTAAATTATGGTTTGAGATATACCTCAAACAATGACGTAGAACTGCATGGATTTACTAATTCATATTGGGCAGGGAGTACAAATGACAAAAAGAGTACTTCTAGTATATGTTTCATTTTGGGATATGCTATGATCTCATAGGCTAATAGGAAACATAATCTTGTTTCACTTATCACTGCAAAAGTAGAGTATATTGCATCTTGTGATGCTTGTATAGAAGAAATATGGATCCGTAAGATGATTTATGGACTATTTGATCAGGTGTTGGATTCGACTATGATATATTGTGATAATCAGATATATTTGAATCTTTTAGAGAACCTTGTGTTCCATGATAGGTCGAAGAACATTGAGATCAAGTACTATTTTATCCGTGATAAATTCTAGAAGGGGTAAGTGATTATCTAGTACATCTCCATCGATGAGCAGATAATTGATATTTGGATGAATCCTTTGTCCAAGATAAAGTTTTCATACTTGAGGGACAAGCGGGGACTCGTGGAGATTACTCCCTTGGTTTAAAGGTAGGAGATGAATCCCTCGATTGGGAGGGAATGCTGATATGACATCATGGATAGTCAGTGTGCTGGCGGACAGACATTGATCTCCCTATGGAGAATGGTCCAAGTTGACAGATTGTTGGTCTGTATCATGCTAGTACATATTAGTTATGATTCTTCAACATCATGCTAGTACAACTTAGATATGATACAGATGTCTTGAGATGCATCGTGCTAGTACAACTTAGATACTATGCATTGGCATCATGCTAGTACAACTTAGAGATGATTCTTATGCCTGAGTCGCATCATGCTAGATATAATCACGCTAGTACAACTTAGAGACGATTCTTATGCCTGAGTCGCATCATGCTAGATATAATCACGCTAGTACAACTTAGATATGATGTAGAGCATCATGCTAGTACAAATTAGATATGATCATACAACTTAGATATGATGCAGATGACTCGCATCATGCTAGTACAACTTAGATATGATGCAGAGCATCATGCTAGTATAGCTTAGATATGATCATACAACTTAGAGATGATGTAGAGACATTGATCTACATCATGTCAGTACAACTTAGATATGATGCATTCACATCATGCTAGTACAACTTAGAGATGATGTAGATGGTGCTCCACATCATGCCAGTACATCTTAGATATGATGCATTCACATCATGCTATTACGGTTTAGAGATCATTCAATGGAGAGACTCAACATCTGTTAGGACAAATATTCTTCTAAGATGTATGTATGGATTAGAATAATGGTCCTTGTTGTTATCACTGAAATTTCGTCCGCACATGGCAACAAGAACTCAGCATCGTCAAACAGGAATGAAGTCATTCATGGCACTGAATTAATTTC